>CM060962.1:78774411-79016911 GCA_030765045.1 Tenodera sinensis | reverse complement strand
GCAGTAGACAACAAACCACCCCATCCATCGTTGGTGCGTGAAGATCAATCACGAGACCGCGTTTTAACTCGCATCTGTTGTGTACGTTCTAAGTATTGGTGGTGTGAGTGAAGCTAAGTTGAGACCAACTGCTTAAGAACTCCTATGTCTAACTGTATCTATCTTTGTTATCTCTAGAACTGATAGAGTGGAACGTAGTGCGTCCAAGTTAACTTAGGCCTTGACGGAAAACACGTATTGCTCATTATGAAAGGTAGAACCAAACTTTGCTTAAGGGCAAGCCATAGGTTTATATGCCAGTTGCAGATAACTTACATCATCTGAACTAAGGTTGCAAACCTACCCATAGCAAATGGAATGCTCAACTATAATTAGCAGCAACAAATTCAAATGAGCTGGAAATCGTAAGTAGGTTGATATTCACATTTTGGGTGCACGAAAGCCCTGAAAATATTTTACTCAGGAAACTGGCGAACTTGGTACTACCAAACGTGAAGCCACTCATCACATAAATAAAGGAGAAGCTCGGATGAAAACTTTCCAGAAACTGACATTCTCGAAATATTACAGAACTCCAGATACCTGAGTGACAGAAGATGAAGTGAAGTTACATACCATATAACTTCTTGAAAGTAACTAACAATATAGCAATACAAGCTAGCCATGCGCAACGTAATCTCGTTATTCCTAAGTGGAATAAAGTACTTCTGTGAAAGCTTACCATATAATCTTATTTATGTTTAGTGCTCGGATGTCCAGAAGCTGTTTCCTGCCCTACTGAGCGGCAAACTTAACAGAATGATCCTGGATATCGTTTTTTCTGGTTACCTGGCGGTGCAAAACTAGGTAGCGTTATACGTATATATGTGTGTTACAAAGATTAGTTATTTATGATACTTACAAGAGTTAAAAGTGAGTCTTTATTCTGCGAGTAGGAATCATTGCAAAACGGGCATAGAGAGTTGAGCAATCCTGCAAGCAGGATAACATTGCTTTGAACCTCCGTATCATGCACTACTTTTAGACAGTCGTCAGTATTTGTACACAAATTATAGACTAACACTTTTTAAATCTCTTTCCTATCTGTGATACTCGGCGCGGCGGTTGTGATGGTATGTTTCTTTTAGCATCAGTGTTGACATCATGAATTAAAAAATAACAGTATCGATAAAGAAGACTATGAGAATAAACTTGTTCCATCATTAAAATTTTTCGGTTGGTCACCTTAAGACATTGGTTTCAGAATTATAGTACTCTGCTGTGTTTGTTGAGACACAGTTTGATCATATGGTAATTTGCCCACAATGTTGAACATATCCATGTTTTGGCTTTATCTTCAGAACATGCTAACAGCATATTTTCATTACAATTTGCGTATACATTTCTTACTTTGCACCATTTAAAAGTATATTTTAAGCTACTCTGTACTGTTTACCTGTTTATATATATAAACATTCCATAGTTAAATTATCCACCATTACATCAGCAATACAAGTCACTTTGATAATAATCTCACTCACCAGGAAATCAAGGTAACGCGGAATGATATACTTTTATGCTACTCAGAGGCATAGATTTCATCTTTTAAATAGTACTGATGATCATTCTCCTTGTCATCTCCGCCGCCGTCTGGGACACCCCGGTCTCCAATGAATCTGCTGCTGGCGCTGCTCCACGAGATTTTCCTCTCAGGGTATGCGCGGGTGGTCGCGAGGCTAAACACCAACACTTAAGTTTACTCATTAATTTAATGGATACTAGCGATGAGCTATTTGAAGCGAGTTGCCAAATGTGTTACATTGAAGAATTAAACGGTTCCTGAATCATATCACCAAGATCAGTAACTGTTGAAGTATTAAATCTTCTAACTTCCGACGCATCAATAGTTTACGGTTAAAAATAAGTTACCATAATAGTAATGAGAAGCGTAAGAGATGCCACGAACCGCCGAAATGTTATCAAAAGTTTCTCTGGTGGTATGAATAGGTGTGACCCGAGCCAGGTCTTTAGGCACTACGAACGCAACATTAGACTGGCAGTCTAATGTAGTTACGTTATTATTATTTACAACGATTTGAAATTCTCAAAGGTTAGTAATATTGTAATTAAACGCACGCTAACGGGTAGTTCTCCCTTTTTTGTGCCATCCTGAACATACAGTTATGTGTATTCCGGATGTGAAGAGGAAGTTTGTAGGTTGTCATCAACTGCAGGTTACATAAAACTACTGGTTGACCAATTGGTATAGAGCTCTTTGAGGGACGTTTAAATTAGAGCAATGCATCTATGAAAATCCCAAAATCTACAGTGTCCTGCCGATTCCTTTGGCTGTGTTTGATTACCAATGGTCACAATGTAAAACATACTGCACACAAAATCTTAATTAGCTATGTCGAATTCTTAAGCTATAGTTTTATTCATAATTAATATATTTTAAGTGGTACCATAGAACGGGATAACTTCGGTCGTTTTCTAAACGTTTTTGACAATTTTGGTATGAAGATGTTGACTAAAAGTCCTAATTAGATTTAGGAAGGCTCCTTCATGTCTACTGTACTTTTCTACTACAGAACATAATTGCTATGTGTATTATTGTCTGTTATATAAAATATCGAAAGGTGGCCAAAGCATCCTCAAAAACAGCCTAACTCCGTCCACGAAAAATATAGTGGAAAACAAAGTTTACTTGTTTTGTTTTGTTTAGCTGTGTTTACTTTGGAAATGTGCATTGTTTAATGCTGTACTTGCTTTGGAACGAAAGTTGCGTTAAAAATTAAAGACATCGAGTGCTAAATACTGTATTTTCTTTTCTTTAAAGCTTCATCATACAAGAAAATTATTTTACGCCAAAATTGTTTTTAAAATAAACTTATTTATCGGTTTGGTCATTTCTTAGGCCCGCCCGTGATTTGCTTTAAAAGTTGTAATTGTCTGTAATATTTATGAAAATAAAGCTTCCACATCGTATACCAAGTGATGGTGGCAGTTTTCTCACAAACTGATTCTTCTGCATATTACACACATCTTCGTTATCTGGAAACAGAAGAGTTTTTCTCAAGCATTTTATTTCATATATTCCCAGGATTCAATATTTATGCAGCACAGAATTTCTGATTCTTCTCAATCAAAAACTGTGCACGAACGAACAAGAACTAATGTAGTCCATTGGCTGTACAATAAACCTTACGAAATCGTTTCAATGTTAATATTATAGACGACAGGATAAAAAGTGAAGTTCAACAGCTTAACGTCCGAAGTTACCCAAGGGATCCAAAATTGGTTTGTTTACGGTAATATAAAGTACTGCTTGGATCCTATAGTTCATCGTATCCTTCTGTAGTTTTAATTTGGGCTTAGGATACAAAACTTATAAAAAGCTGTATGCAGGAGTTTCCCAATTTAAATTAGCTTCCGAGAAAAGAATATTTTGTCCATATTATTAAAGTTTTCAACTACTTAATTGTGGGTTGCGGAATATACCTAATTTTAGTTGAGGCATATAATATCTAGCATAGTTTTTAAATCCGTAACTCTTGAAGCTAAACTGAGTATCTCAAGGAGCATATTCAATAGCGGAAAACGCTAAGAAGACGAATTGAGAAAGCTGAAGTTTAAGTTCAAAATGGTGCTTTAGCTGATAAAGTAAAAAAGTAATAAAATTGAAAAATGAAAACATATAAATTGATAACTTTCACATTTTCTACCAATTTATCACAGATGCATTGCCTTCATTTAATGATTATTTTAATGCTTCGTGGTAGCTTACATAAATGTTGCGTTAGTTTCCTCATGATAAAGCATGTAGGTTTCCTGGAGGATGCACTTTATAAATTTTTTATTTTCCACAAAGAATCACATCATAAAATTACCCTAAGTCCTATGTAAACACAAGGTATAGTTTCGTATTTTCACAAATGCTCACTTAAAAACTTTAGTTTTCAATTGTATGATTTAAAAGTACTAACTTAAAGCATACTGGAATTAGCTGATAGCTGATATAAGTGATTCCACGCTTCTGAAATTTAGGTACTGTGATTAAAATGCGACTTTCTATGAGACTAACATCATAACAGTAAAGATAATATCTAATGCTATATTAATTGAAAGAACCGCATGTTAACAATTTTACGTGAACATTGCAGAAATTCTGATATGTGTCTTACCTGCTGCTGGAGAAAGTTTGGTAACGACGCCCCAACGTTGCTTCCACTGTAACAGAAAACAAAACAGACTTCAGTTATCTATCCATTCAGACAACTAAGTTACCAGCTGTGTAACTCTTTCTAGCAAGGTTTCACGTTAATCGAGTGTCTTGAAACCAATTATAGATTTAATCTTAGCTAACTGGCATCATAAACAGCTACTTAATCTGATACAATTTTTCTGCCTTCATAACACCATGCACCACTAGTGTTTTCCTAGGCTTCCTTTGTTACCTGCGCACAAAAGCAAATCGTAATGCGCACTTCTATGGATACTATGGGCCTCATGCTGTTGCTGTACTCAGGCATGATCTCATACATCAACAGCTACAAAAATGTATATTCCTATTGGACACAAAACATATACCAATTACTGTTTCTCTCTAATTAACGGCAATGAACCGGCTAGATAGCTTAGGCTTCAATGGTTGAAGACTCAACCCTCGAGGCGACCTCTATTATCAAGACGCTGCTATTTTCCCTTTCATTTCGCCTTCACTTTATTCTTTTTTTTTTGGGGGGGGGGGGGTAAATTGCGATACCAGGTGCAATGGACATCGCAACTTTCTGCTCAATCCTGTCCCTATGCATAGATGGAGCACTGAACTGGCGCCCTATCGGACTCAACCATCTGGAAGTCTCAATGACTCCGCCTGCGTTGTTCCTGCCACAGAATCTGGCAATTCTTTGTAATTCCTCACCTCGTAATTTTCTCCCGGTCACTTAGACGCGATAGACACCTATTGACCGCAATTCTGAAATGCTCCTCCATACCAAAGAGAACGCCAAACAGATACAAGTTTTGACTGCATCTCGTAATGAACTTTTGACAAGTTACATGTATGAGTGCGTGTTCCTTTATCTGCACTTCACGGTTCCCTAACCTTTCCCGTTCTTAAACGAAATATCATTCCCTAACTTGGATACCATCCTAAACCTTGTTCTTCGAATCTGCTTTCTTTATTTCTGGATGTTGAAGACAATAACACTTAACAATGTTCATCATTGTAACTCCTTCCGAAACTATGCAAAACGATGTTAACGGAACTGCTAGACTTTAAGACAAGTTTTGATCGTCTCCGAAACAGTGGTAAGGCGCCTGCTTCTGGCGCGGATGACCCGGGTTCAATCCCCGGTACCGTTGTGGGGATTTTTTCTCCACTGGGAATTCTGGTCCGGGGTGCACTCAACCTTATTAGATCCTTGGGGGTCGATTTAGAAGCTACTTTAATAAAGAACTAGCGACCCCAAGTCACGAAGACCACATAACCGGCCGGGATGGCTCGGGGCGATGACCACGTTCCACCCTCCGATTCTGCACCCCGCTCCTGACGCCTATAGTGGGCAGAGGTGGGGGACGTAGTGGCCAGGCAGTATGCCTTGGCCCGCAAAGGCTGTCGCACTGAGGTTTATTTATTATAGGACAAGTTTTGCGATACTAAAATTCTTACAGCACAATAATATTTTCCTTTACGTAAAAAAGAAATAAAGATCCTAATGTATTTACACCACGTTAATATGCACGTCTAATACAGAAAACATGAAAGTTTGTAGAATTAAACTATACTGACATTTCATGCAGTTTAAAATGAGAAGATCAACCGATATCACGAATTTTGCACGGGAATATTACTTCGAAGAACTTACGTTTTACCTATTAGGAATCGGAATTAGATAAAGGTTTGAAAGAGTAATCATCTCCACTAATATAGGTGCAAATGAGGAAAACGTGATCATACAAGATCACCTGATCACATTATCTTTTTTAATAATTGCGGAAATATAGGTATAAAATACAGCTTTGCTTGTATTTTGTTAAAAGTGCATTGAAAATCTCCACAAATGTTTACATAGTTCGTTTTATGGCTTAAATGTTCACGCCACTGTGCCTGAGTATCTGTGCTAAGGTGTAAGATATGTAAATGTTAATATTTGTTAAGTATCCCATTTATCAATTTGCACAGCAGTGTGCATTGACTCTGTAACTGAAACCCTGAGAGGTTGACCAATTCAAAGGCATGTTAGTTTACAAATAAATTTTGTCGTTTGCATAGATAAATGACAAAATTATCCTAGTATGTGTGTGACACTTTCGTTTCTTGAGTAGTCGTAATACAAGTAGGAGTGGGTAAAGACAAATGAAAGCCGAACCAGGTGCCTATAATAAGGACGACGAAAGGGATAGTCCAAATATAAGAAATTCTCTTTCAAATCGGAAGATATCTGTAGATGAGAATACCCCAATTCCAAGCTGAGATATTAACGGCAAGAACTTGAGAAGACTGCCGGACACTATTACAAAAATATATGTATGTAATATAAATCTGGAAAACAATTGAAATTTTATTTGAAAATTTTGAAAACTGCAGCGAAAAAGAACTTTCTTATACATAATTGAAAAAGAACGAATGTTTTTTCCGGTTACTATAAAAATAATAAAGAAATTAATCTGAAAATGTTTAACTCTGTTACAGTATATACCACAAAATGTATCTGGTACTAAAGGCGACCTATTTAAAATGATGTATTCCCAAATTTCACAGGTTGGTCCCATTTAAGATCTAAATCATACCGCCAGTGAAACAGCTTTAATCTTAGTCAGGGCAAAGAAACTGACACTTATAGCAGAAATCCTTGAACTTCAGGGAATCTAAATATCTGAGTTACATTTCATAAAAGTTATATATAGACCATCACTCTAGAATAATGTAATTGAAATGCTTTTAAAGGTCACTTTGTATGGTCACAAATGCTTTCAGTTGAACGCCTGTGGTGGAAAATCTGGTCTCTATGATATCGCATGTAATGCGTGAAAATTATATTTCCGATGTGCTCATACTGAAATTAAGCTGAAAGGTTTTGCCTAGGGTGTTAGTATGCTTTAAGAACACTAATCAAGAATATTTTCTTGCCGCTTCAAATGTATGGTTTCAAAACCTAGATTAAAATAAGAGTATACGGAGTGACGACCCAACACAACTGAGAATTCTGTCAGATAAGGCAGTAAAAGACTGGTGCTGATCAAAAATATTAATTATATCGAACGATAACAGCAGTTCATAATCAGCCTTATCCGACCAGCCATAAACCAATCTGGATCTTTTCTGTCGCTTGATTAGAAATGTCAGCCTGATCCCCGAATGTTGCATCTAAGAACTTCCTATCTCTATCACTCTCTCTCCATCTCTTTCATTCTCTCTCCATCTCTCTTACTTTCGCTTCATCCTTTTTACTCTCTCTCTCTCCAACTCTCTCACTCACTCTCTGGCCCACTCTATTTCTCTATCTCCGTCCCACTCTCTTTATCTCTCCATCTCTCTCTTTGTCTATCTTTTTAAAAGAATACAAGATTCTATGCATACGGTTATTAAAATTAATCGTAAAGGCATTTCATTGTGGTTGATATCAAAAGTATTTATTGCATGGTCAAATAATGCAGTTATGAAATTCACCTGAGAGTGTATTAAACTTTCCTTATTCTGCTTCGTAAACTGCAACAAAAAAAGTGTTGAAGAATCACATCACAGTGTGATAATATCGGCTAGTATATGCTAGAAGTTATTTTTAGTTAGCCTAACAGCATTATGTTCATTTAAATTCCAAAGTAAATTCAAAATGGAGTTTTAAAGGCAAAACTAGGGATAAATGTTGGTTTCACTTCCTGCGAACAAAGTCAAATACGTGGGCTAATGACGTATTTAATTCACTTTAACAAGGGAAGGTATAACCATGGAAAAAGGTAAAACAATGATATGAATGGCGTGCCCCAGGGCCCCCGCCTGTGGCCAGACTTGCGTGACGCCATACAGCAGTCCTAAGAAATTACTTCAGCGGGGGCTGGACATGCTGATACGATCTATAATGTTTCAAATCAGAAATGAAAAGCGTTTCATACAAGCCTCAAGCAAAATGATAATTCTCACATCATTAGGAAAATGCACGAAACCGGTAATAATATTTACTGATGTTCGCAATATCAAGCTTCTGCCAGCTGCAAGTATTTTGTAAAGCGAGGAGTGTGTTGTATAGAAAACTATACGAAGTAATTTAAGAAACTAATTATCCCTCTACACTATAGCGGAGAACCTCATGGCGTTCTCCTACGTCACCCCTTTGTCGTGTCTCCAATATTTGAACTTCGATGAATCTGCTGTCAGCTACTCCAGTAGCGAAGTACGAGGTACTTTTCTTGCTCAAGATATACGTGAACGGGTGTGAAGATAAACCCACTAGTTAAGTGGCTAATAAATTTAGTGAATGTTAATAGTGAGATATTTGAAGCAAATTGCCGAATATTTAAGAATGAAGTTTTAATTGTTTTTTTTTTTTTTTTTTTTTTTATCTTAGAACGGGAAACTAACTGCTCTACTATACTATATGCTGTAACTTATGACGTGTCAATAATTTTACGGTTTAAAATATATTTTCCTGGAGCATAAATTGCCGTGTGTCGTAGGAATGTTAATCGGAAATGGCGACCGCTAAGAATGTATAACACGGGCGTGGCGTGTGGTCGCGATAATCGATCACAGAAGTCATTTCTGGTATATTGTAAAATACGAAGGAAAAAACGCGAATTTTAGAAAGGAACGCTCATAACCCCATCAACATTCCTACTCTTAAGCTATTAATTCGTCTCTTAAACACGACATTTACTCGGCGTCTTGTTGATTCTAATATTCAGAATTTTGCCTGCATGACTTAGTAACTGTACCTATTTTCCAGGCACACCTTGAGCTATTGGTTTTCTCGTCGACGTGATTTCACTAGAACCCTTATTGCCTTAGACAGAGAGGCGTAACTAATTGCCTGTTCCTGGATCAAATTTAATCGCTAATGACCCTTTCATAACTCATGCTTCTACAGTATGCATTTCTCATGAAGTTATTAATCCTGCCCGTCAATAATTTTGTTATAATTATGTTCCTCGTCGTAATATGGTGGCATTTTAATAGCTTCGATACTACCATAATAGAAATGCTAGTTTTGCTACAAAGCAAGACTAATAAATAAAGAGTACCCGCATATTGCAGATCAAAATAAAAATAAGCCGAAGAAAAGCCCTTGTGATTTTTGTATGGTAGTGTGCCTAGGTCCCTTTCTTTCGCCGTTCAACCATGTCATATTCTGCGAAAACCTTAAAGATTTGCCTCATTGGTCCAACCACAGACAGTTATTTACTACTGGTCTAAGTACTGGATAGATAAATTACTGCATAACTTATTACTTTTTGAGGGGCTGCTGTTTAAGTGTGATATGCCCAAAAGAAAACAGTAACGAAGACAAGCCTAAGGTTTTATTTGCACAAAACGCATTACAACTTGTAACTACAAGTGTCAATGAGCATTGTTGCAAGACACTGGTCTTACAAACCTTCCATCCCCTTGTTGTTCACGTATAGGATAGGCATGTGTCCATAAATATTCACCTGAGGGCTTAAATGGGCAAATCTCATAAACAATTAAGTTAAACACAACAAAACTTAAGGCAATACAACGTCCTTAAGGATACCCATCTGTGAAATTTTGAAAATCTACAGTTTTCATTGGATTGATTTGAAATTTTAACAAAACAATTACTGTATAGTGAGGACTGACTGTGCAAAATTTCATACATTTAGCCAGATTAGTTGCTAACATATTAATATTTTATTATATTTTTTTAAATACTTGTATAAATGGTTCCCCATGATGCAATTTTGATTTGAAAGACTTAATAATTTTCAGTAATGTCCTGTAATAGAATGTTAACAAATTGATGAGATCATTTCTTAATATTGTTATTAGTTTAGATAAAAATAAAATTTAAAGTTTAAATTCATTATTTTTTTCATTTAAATTTCGAAATGTAAACTTTAATATTTAATTACTTAGCAGTTATTCATGTTATGAAAAAATGATCTCATCATTTCTTCTTAATGTTATTTCTAAGCAGGTACACCAAGTTCCATGCATAAGCACTGAAAATTGCATCGTGTGGAGCATTTTAAAGAAACAACGGTTCTAAAATAAAAACATGAAAAAACTAAGTTTGAAGTCATAGCAAGGATAATGGAACTGTATGGATTTAAGACATGACCACTTACAGGCAACCAGTTAAACGTCCACGTGACATAGTTAAAAAGGCCGTAAGGCTATAAAAAGCATGTCAAACTAAAGCAGAAGATTTATACTATTTAACAAAACAAAATTCCATTTTTGACAATTTTTGACATTTTTAGCCTTTTTACACAGATGCGTATCCTTAACTCCATGAGTAACTGCAACAAATTTGAAAACAAGAGGTCTTAAAACGGGATCTTAACTGGAAAAGAAAATGTCCTGATTTAAGGGAAGCAGCGTTTGCCCCATAATATGAACTTGAGGGTGTTTATAATAATAGTCTAGGATCAACACCAAATTATTTTCACTCAACTGTTTGCAAATGCTGGCACAGCTACAAGCTAGTGAGAGTGCGAAAAGAAGTACTGAGAGTCGGTCCGGTTTTCTCAGTTGGTTAAACGCTGGCCTACCAATCCTGAGATTGCGGGTTCAAGACCGGCCCAAGCGCGCTTAAAAGCGACAGTCCCATGTAAAGGACATGTGGGACGAAATTTACGCAGGCGGTGCTGCTATAATTCTCGCAATTGACTGCATCGTTAGCAAACAAAATAATTCATTTTAATTTTTAGTACTGGAATTGAAGGTACGGCTCTGGCATAAACATATGCAGGGACCGGAAGATCCGCCAAATACGTCCCGGCTATAACAACTGAGAAGATTAGGGTCGGTCATTAAGCACGTAAGTTACAGGTCCCGTGTCGTGACAGAGGGTTGGAGCATGGCGCTATGGATTGCGCGTGTATACCCCATTTCGTGCGGGTTTTTGAGCCCACGTGTAGGACCTGTGTCCACTCAGCATCCTAATGCATTTGGGGATCCATAATAGGTAGTGGATTGGAGGTAAGTCGAAGTTCCGATTAGGAAAACCATGATGACCACATCAACCCTTAGCTGAGTTAGTAGGACACCACATGTGCTGTAGTGCCAAATATTCAACCTTAATTCAGATATTATGAGTAGGACGTTGAAAATGAGGTGGAAGATTGGATACGTCTGGGCAGTGATACCCATTTGCAGTTCTGGGAAGCCTCAATGTCCCCCAGTACTAGCCCGAAGAGCTGGGAGACGCGTAGCCCCTACCAAGGTTCTTCGGCAGTCATCCTCTTTGGGGTCGAGGTGTTTAAGTGGCGTATCCAAATCCCTCTCTGCGTAAGAGGGCAGAGGATCTTGTGTATGAAACTAAGTATTTTCCCAATAAATAAATACCCACAGAAGGAGAGGCTCTAGAGTGGCACCTTCGCTGGTTTCAGAATGGCAGCTTCGGCTAAGCTTAGACCTTTGCTCTACAACCATCAGGACAAAACAAAATAGAGCATGAGGTTTAACAGGTAAAAATAAATTCTTATAGGTTTAACTGTAAAAACTAACAATTATAGACCAGTGCAAAGAATAGTTAGGCAAAGGGAGATGTTTTTGCACAGAAGTTGAAGGAGGGACCCAACAATTAGTCCTGTGAGACCCATTTATCCGACCGCTGCAGAAGCACAGACGAAGTCTAGAACTAAGAGAGCTCCCCTTTCGACGAGCTCTAATTTATATAATTTTAAGCGTCATACACGAGTGTTGTCTGTTTCTAGATTGCTCTAAATTTATTAGCCAACGAGAAAGCAGCAGATTATAACCGCATGGTCCACGTGCATCAGTATGCATTGTTATCATACAGGAAACCACAGTGGTACAAATAAGCTGGGTCGTTATCTAATTCTGCACTTTATCATAACGTTTTGTATTACTTTGTTAATATAAATGTATATAAACTTCCGCATCCGTGAAAATACATGTTTCAAACTATGTGTGCGGCAAATGTCGCCCAGACTAGGGCCGCTGCACACTTGGTCTAATCTAACTCTACATAGATTCACTTTAACTCTAGAATACTAATAAAGCGTTATTTCCTTTCGCAAAAGAAGGCCTAGCTTTCGGAGTATCGTATGCAACACCCTAGTTACAGTTTGCTCAATGCATGTAGACGAGGTAACACATGGCTCAAATTAAATGCTAGAAAACACCCATCGTTTTAACCGTTAAAGGGCATTGTATAGCTTCACCATAACTTAAAAAAAAAAAAATTCACCATAACTATCAAGAATAAATTGTATATTTACTTTCAATTGACTACGTATGGGTCACAGTTTGAAGAGAACTGAGATATATAGCTGCACCTTTAAACTCATCCATCCCATTCCAGAGTACTGTAAGTGTTTTGTCGGAAACCTTCGGTGGTAGCTTCAAGATATGCGGACTAACTATGGCATAACTTAAGGGCAATGGATGCTGTAATTGCTAATTTCCACACTTTTCAACCACTTTCGCGGAATTAATTTTCATAGTCCTATTTACATAACTTCCTAGATCAAAAATAAACCTGGAATAATTGAATGTAGTCTTATATGGAATGCCACAAGTTATAAAAATATTGAAGACTTGTTTCTGTGCATCGTTGGATGTTCTCCTGTAAATGCAGTACAGCATGCAACAGTTTTAATTTATCAAAAAAGCGAGACAAACCTTTAGTTCCTACCAAGCAAACCCACTTTAGATCACTTACTAAGCACTCAAATAAGTATAAGGAAGGTGTGCAAGATTTTTTTCATAATAAATGCCTTTATAATCTAACATGTCAATTATTACAGACCCGGTCAATTGTTATACCTTGTTATTCGGTTAATTCTTAAATATACGTTTATTTAACGTAAATAATTACTATAGTTCAAATATTTTTAAATGTAAGGTCACATTATTAACTCTTAGTGCTCAACATACATGGCCATTGGTGTGATAAGAACTTTTAATTTTGTGTTGTGTTTTGGATGAATGTATGGCAGATTTACTAATTTGCATTGTAAATATTTAATGATCTTTCTATGATAGCACTGTTTGCGGAAATGGAATAGTAGCCCGTTGAGAAGAGAGCAAACTTTGGTTCGTAGCAAAGCCAAAATGGGTGGTCAGTCCAGTGCCTGATACTGCGAAGAAGAAGGAAATGAAATTAAGCGATGAAAGAGATGATCTGAAAATTCACAGATCAAATTAACGAATCCAGCATTTGCTTAACGACCGACAAAGACCGCGGAAAAAAACTGCGGTCAAAGTGGTCGGTTCCTAAAGTGTGAGCCCGGGATCCCCCGAATGTGAGTCACTCACGTTTCCAAAGTTCCATCTGGTTCAGTACATTATAGGCTTTAAAGCTAAATTAGGCAATAATGAGTACATTTCATTTTAAAATGTACTAAGGGAAGACGAAATTTACCTGGTTTTGTTTCATTAATTTGATCGTCTGTAACACCACCTTGCGTCTGAGCATTTTAACCATCAGAAAGACAAAACTGCGAATGGAACCTATTTCTACCTATACCCATGGTCAAGTGCCTAAGTTTTGGTTTGATCCTTTACGAGGTGCCGAGGATTGCTGGTTCGAGTCCTGCCTCGCGTGATGGTATTTGTGCGCTAATAAATGTGCCTACATGTACGAGGCGCATCCATTAAGTTTTCCACTCGTACTACAGGTGGCAAACCGTATACTGCGTAAACCATCTGTGTTTACATGATTGAGTAATGATGTGAGATGGCACACGCGCTAGCAGAATTTCAGAAGTTCCTGCAGGAGCATCGTTGCAGTGGTTGAAGATGGAGGTTCTTTTTCTAGCTCCCGTCGAGTATAAAGTGAAGTCTGTGAGTAAGTTTTGAATGCACAGTCCTATACCTCCATCCAGAATAAGCTGCACGGTATTGCTGTTCTCCTGCACGACAAAGCTCGGCCACACACAGCTCAAGGACTGCAGACCTCCTGCACAAGTTCGGCTGGGAGTCGTTTAATCATCAACCCTATATTCAGTACCTTGCTTCCATCTTTTCCTACACCTCAAGAAATTCCTGTCTAGTCAGTGACAGCATGTTCAGAATCACAGAGAGACAGAAATAGCTGTCACACAGTTGTTCCAATCCCGGCGACAGTCTTCTACGACACAGAGATATAAAATTTGGCCTCACAGTACGATAAATGTCTGAATTTCGTTGGTATGTTGCAAAATAGCTCAGCTCTGTTTCAATAAATCCTGCCATTAAATCATATTTTGTTTCTGTAAGTGGTCCCAAGGAAACATGATTTCTGGATGCGCCCCGTATATAAATGAAGGCAAAATAACCAGAAAAATCACAAGAATGGAGGGAAAGATGGTGTAAACCTAAAATATATTTCTATAACATATTTCAACACATTTTTTTTTTTTTTTTTTTGTCGAAAACGCTTAAAAATCAATTTGTAAATACCTGTTATAAGGTATACTTTCTGGTCCTCTCTGTGCTGTGCTCATATGTCATGACTGTCCATGAAGAAACTGTAACTTAAGTTCTTCTCATTTTATCTAAATTCGTCTCGGACAAAAAAAATAAGTGCATACTGCGTTGGATGCAAGCGTATAAACAAAACTGCCAGAACCGTTCATTTCTGCATAGCCTAGAGAAAGTAATCTGCAACTCCAAGTGTTTTGTTTTTTTCAGTCGTTTATTCTGACATGGTACATATGTATGCAGATCTAATATCATGCTATGAAAAGAGGGTACGTACAGAGAATAATGAACACAGTTGTGTTCTGAGCAGTAAATGCAAACCCAGAGCTTATAACAAAGTTACAGGAGATGAGACTTTTTTTTATCGAATACTCGAACAACACACATGGATGCATTCTGAGCAAATAATCCGCAATTGATGACTGCTACTGATATTGATTCTAAACATTCGTCGTTGTTTGCATTATCGTTATCTATAAAATAAAAGTTGTAGCATTCGATGAGTATCAGTCAGCCTGACTTGTCCAGTTAAGTGATGGCTTTCTCTACCCTGGATTGAGGGTCTGAATGTAGAATATGGAAGAGGGGGTTTTGCATTATTTTTTTAAGAGAATATTCTAGTATTTTTGGAAAGGGCACTGACATTTAAGTGTTATTTGCGACAGTCTAATATGGGTAACTGTAATTAGAAATGAAATTCCCCATGTAACAATGTGAATCAAACTACATTATATTAGTGTTAGTAAATTATATGCAGATGCTTTTGTTTCGGGATCATTGTCTTCCATACTCTAATGAAAACTTAAGTTATGACTTCATTGCGTAGAAATGTTCATAATTTTGACACTGTGAGACGACGGCCGCCGATCCGTCAAAGAGGCGCTCAAAGTCAAGCTACCTCGCACCACTGTGCCGCGAGTAAACACGTAATGATGGAACAAAGAAAGATAATTCTTGACTATTTGAGAAAACTGTTCACGTGCTGGAATTGAATTTCGCGAAAAATCCGTGCTACGTCATTCTCACCTATATAAGCGAGTCGAGAAGGCATCAGTAACCAGTTTTTATGTTGGAGTGGTTAAGTGTTGAACGAGACAACAGTTAGGTTTAAGTGTGTGTGTGTGTGTGTGTGTGTGTGTGTGTGTGTGTGTGTGTGAGAGAGAGAGAGAGAGAGAAAGAAAGAGAGAAATAGAGAGAGGGGGAGACAGAGAGAGAGTTGTGTGAGAGTTTTAGTGAGTGTGTTCGTCAAAGTCAGCTGTTTGTGAGACAGTTAACGACAGTGAAGTAGGTTTCAAGGTTGCCATAGGACAGAAAAGTTGTGCGTTACAAGGTCACGACGAATTGTAGATTGTGTTAATGACGAAATACGAGGTCTGTGTTTTTGTGATTCAGTAAAAACAAAATAAGGTAACAGAAAAAGTAACTGGAAAGTGTCATTTGTCACACTAGTCTCGGGAGTGGGATTTGTCACATCGTCATTTATCACGATATTTGTCTTAAAATTTAACAACTTATGGCCTCTTAGACTAACCAATACTTCATTAGCAAAAATTCAAAATTATTTTCGGAAACCATCAAAGCCGTGGAATATCTTCTTCACACGTTTCTAAATCACTGTATGCTTGTATCTTAAAAATGTTTTAGCCAATTTAGACTTTCATAACTGGTACGCAGTGCGAAATTCAAATGTTTTGTATAACCTAATTCCTAAAATGCCATACCTATACTTTTTTACATGACAAGTATTTTATAATATTGTTAAATACTGTCTGTAGAGTTTATGCAAAGTATATGTGTTAAATTTACTGATTTAAATATTTCTCTTTGAAAGAGATTCAGAACTATATATGATATATAAAAACATTCCTAGCTTCATTTTAGCAAACGTAGCCCTTTTGGGAAAATATACAAATCTTGTAAATTTTTAATTCTAAAGAAACAGAAAAATATCTGCAAGAATATATTCCCAAATAAACCCTCAAAATGCCTTTAGCTTTTAGCAACTGTTTCATTAATGTATTTTTAATCTAGGTAGAAAGGTAGGATTTCATAGCAAAAACTTAACAAAAGACTGAAAAATCTGGTAAAACTGGAATTTTGAGTGCGAACACATATTTCACGAAGAGGTATGTACTGGGTAACACAAACAATAGTGAATAAAACACATATACCTTATCTTCATCTAAAGCAGGGCTGGGCGACTCGCGCGTTACCTTGAGCGGCCTTCATCTTTTTTACCTATTGAACATCCAGCTATCAATCAAGGTCGTGAGCTACTTGCGCTCTATGAGTACCAGTTGCTCAGGCCTGGCCTAAAGGCTTATCGGAAAACTGCAGCAAAATGTGTTATCTTTATCCTATAAATGTATGTTTTCATATCTCTTTGAGTTTATATAAATTAATCTTTTAGTAACTCACAGCTCCTTTATACGTAGGACAAACATCAATTTTGTTATTAAATGTTTGTTTTTCATTATGTCTCGGTTTCTTTCAACAAACAATATGTCGCTAGAAACAGGGAACGCTTTTCCAGTCCAAATACAGAAAGGCTGGACATTAAATAAAATAATTGATAATAGAAACAGTTTTGGTGTTTTGAGCTTAAAAATACTTATTCGAACTGAGTTATATATTCTCTGTGTACTATAAGTACCAAGTAATGGGAATCTATGAAATTCATCTGAATTTAACATTTTGCTGGTATTAAAAAGAAACGCAATTTGCAGCCTGTACACCATGCACAAATTATTTTCAAGTGCTGGAACCAAGATTACTGTGTTCCGAATATAAAGCAATATTGAAGTTCATTCAGTTTTACCAACATGTATTTGGAGCCATTTGTATGTTTAATTGCATGGTATGAATAGCAGGTTTTCAATGACTTTAAATCTTCCAAATATCCTGAAGTTAATGGAACGTCCAGCTCATTCCGAATCCAGTACTCGTTGGAAAGGCACAGATTTGTAATTAAGTTTCGAAACCCCTACGCTCCATATTGAGTAAAGCTGCGAGTTAAGCTGCCAATAACTAGATATCTGAATATTGTTTCCAAACCGCAGAGGTCCATCAAAAGCTCGCCGCAAACGGCTGGTTACTCTTGAATTGGCAGTTTTTCATTTCACTACGCTTCCAACCGTAATAACGTCTGCGCGGACTTCGCCACCTATCGTTAGAGGTTACACGATCGATCTGTCTCGACCGCCCTTGAACCGTTCCCATCTTCCTGACAGCTGTTCGTGCTCATTCGGATATAAAATGAATAAACTTATTCCGGGAACCAATAAACCAGATTGCATGCTCCTGTTCCCCAATTATATGGCTTCCAGAGCTAGCCATAGTTCACTTTTATTTGAAAGAGATATTTCATATCACGCACTTTACACCACTAGAGTTTGCATTTTGAGGATTCCTCAAGGCATCAGCTGAAGTCCCACACGTATTATTTTAACTTCGTCTCCATATTGATCACCCGCAAACCTTAGTTTTCTCAAGATCAGTGATAAAATGTACCTCTTTCTACAGCAAATAGAACGCCGCTGAACTTTTCATCAGCCGTTGATCTTAGTAACAGAAGGGTATCCTGCAAAATTATGAACGAAGCTTCTGGCGAATCATCAGAAGTTGAACCGTACAGACCGATGCTTGTATTCCAAATATGAATTCTACGATACTTATGGCTAAACTCGTAGTTCTGCTAAAAACTAGAGTTCTGACTAAGGCGCTGCAGTTACCGAGCGGGATGGCTCGGCGGTAGTGTCATTGGCTCGCAACCAGGAGTTCGTGGGTTCGATCTCCGTGGCCGACCTTCCTAACCCATGTTTTCTTTTTTAGAGCTTTACGGACGTCGCCAGGTGAATGCTGGGAAGGACTTCCATATCCTCCTATCCCTCCATTTCTTGCATTAATCATTTCATTTCATCCTTCATTCCGTTAGACTTCTTTCAGGGTTGGAAGCGTCGGAAAGCTCACAACAGTAGCACTACAGGGGGACAAATGGGCTCTGCATGGCGAGCTTACCAATTTCCGGGCCCCCCATGGGATGGTAACAGCCGGTTTCCGAGTTCCGCACGCCTAGGGAGTACGAATCCGGAGGCGTGCGAGAGGAACCGGGCTGAGCTAGCCTCCGCTGGGGTGCTTCTACCTTGGAAAATTGTTGGATCCTGCCAACTGCCGTGTCACGGCAACATTCTGGCCGCCCTCAGGATCCATTCATCTCATCTGCCCTCCCGGGGGTGCGAGAGGCGTGCGAGAGGAACCGGGCTGAGCTAGCCTCCGCTGGGGTGCTTCTACCTTGGAAAATTGTTGGATCCTGCCAACTGCTCTGTCACGGCAACATTCTGGCCGCCCTCAGGATCCATTCATCTCATCTGCCCTCCCGGGGGTGCACCTTCAGAGACATAGGCCCCAAACATCGTCTTTCGGTCGAGGTGCTAAATCCCACTCTGCAAGTTGTCACAGAGTCGTAGTCAAGGTACTGAAGCTTTTCCTTCAAGTCTATTGAACTCACACAATAACTCAAATGAACTCAACAAGATAGCATTTTATGTGGCTCAAACAAGGGTAATGATATTTTAGATCCAAAAATGCTATTTTCTATTGTGCTGAAAACCAAGTTGGTAATTACAAGTGATAAGAGGCTGTTATCATCTAATCTGGCCTTAATTCTGAAGGAGCGTGTTCGGTAAAACACGCAGCCTTAGAGAGCTTTACATCAAGTTAATATACGTAATAAAAGGGCGGTGGAGTTTGCACTGCGTAACGGGCTTAGTTTCTGAAGATCGATAGATTAGTAAGTCGATATCCAATGAGACGGTGAGACAAAGCCAACGCCCGTTACCACTGAACTTCAAATTTACCTATCAAGAGCTACCATCACACCGAGGTATAGATGGTGGTGATGATACTACAGAACAAAGAAAATGAAGATATACCGATCAGGCCGATTAGTCACGACCAATAAATCTTCATTCTTTACATCAGTAGTGACAGTCTCAAAGTGATCATCTGTTATACATGGGATTGGGCACTTTAAGTCCCAAAGGCTTAAAGTACGCTAATATTCACTACAGGTACAAAAATGAGCATTATGCTGAAAACTGATCCTACATACAAACTGTACATTTCAGAGCTAACATAGTTCTTATAATACAGGAATCATTGAAGGTAAAATGTTAATAGAGTAACAGGGTATATTGAGATTACTGAGTTTAAAGGGAATTTGTCCGTAAGTACTACAGTTCATTTTATTTCGGCTAAACGGAACGTTGAGAGATAATTCTTTATTGATATTGGAATTTAAGCAGTTTCTTCTTGCAATTACATACATCGACATTAAGTATATCTATTATAATGTGATGGGTTTCGAGAAACAGTTTCAGACCTAGGGTTCACGTTTACCTCGATGTCACTTTCTTGAAGAAGTAAGCAGATGTCAACTTTCTCATTCTGAAGATCATAATTTTTTGGTGATAATGCTTATGTAGCCTTGTAAGTTGTATTGATCCGCTTTAGTCAGAAATCTTGTCAATTAATGCCTGCTCGAAAAGAACTTAGATGTATGTGTATTGAAGAACTATGCATCGCTAGTCAAATAACAAAATGATGAGACGTGACAGAAAAACCCTAGTGAAGGTTTAAAACAAAGATAATTGTGTATTTGTAAAGACACTAAATACACATTACGTTAGTCTGTTAACTACAGCGACTATATGACTTAATTTCCGAATTATTGCCGCTTTGTTTTTAATTTCTCTACTACGTAAAATTGAGGAAGTATTGTGTTTCCCCCAAAAATTCGATGTCGAGATTTCAGCGGAAATATATATTTTGAGATCCCATGAATCCATTTTAGGAAAAAGTTCGGCGTGAGTGTGTAAGTGTGAGTGTGAGTGTGAGTGTGAGTGTGAGTGTGAGTGTGAGTGTGAGTGTGAGTGTGTGTGTGTGTGTGTGTGTGTGTGTGTGTGTGTGGGTGTGTGTGTGTGTGTGTGTGTGTGTGTGTGTGTGTGTGTGTGTGTGTGTGTGTGTGTCTGTCTGTCTGTCTGTCTGTCTGTCTGTCTATCAGTCTGTGGACAGCATAACTCAAAAACGAAAAAGTCGGTTAAGAACTAAAGTTGGTATTTAAGTTTAATGTCTTTCAAGGATGCGACACCAAGATTTTCAAGAAAATTGCTCCACCCTAAACTACCCTTTATATGGAAAATTTTTCGAAAAGTTTTATTTCACTGAAAATGCTTCTAACGATTCTGATTAAAATGCCCTATGTTTGAGATATTTTTATGGTAGATGAAATGTATATCTTGAATATTCTGGCTATAGCCCACGTAGTCCTATTTCCTCTGGATGACTTTTGCATAACTGGTAAACCGTAAGAGATAGACTAAGTCTTACTCTACAAAAAATGTAGATCTTGCTAAAACACACAATTTGTATCTAAATAAATTTTATTTGTAGAGTGAACCAAATCGGAGATATTCCCTGCTATTTGTGTAAGTTTTGAAGAACTGTCAAATGGAACATCGCTATTCATTTTTATATGTTAATCGTGCAAAGAGAACGGAATTTGAAAGCTTTAAAAGATTTGACTATCGCTCAAAGCCTACTGATTCCCATATTCCCTTTGCACGTGCAAGAAAACGAGCAATAAGATAATTTCTGCAAATATTTATCTGAACTAACATGAAGATAGAAGAATAAGAGTTTGTAGGAATGCTTAGTACAAGAGTAGAATAAGTCATGTGAGTGCAACACATCAGATTTTATTTTTTTATTTCTCATGTTGCCTGTGTATAATATGTTCTTATGTTCAGAACTCAAATCTAATGTTTATGTCTATATGCACTATATTGTACATTTCCATTCACATGTTCAGTGTTCACGGACATTTGTGGGTATTTGTGAACTCCCTGAACCAATCAAATCCAATCCGGTGAGGACATCCTCCAATACACGAATACATTCTCTACTACCGGAGGGTGTATGACTACCCGTTACTAGCAACTCCTTTTAAATTTAATTTATTATAACTAGTTTTCCGTAAACTCCAGTAATATCGCGAACCATTTCCGGATATAATGCAAGTGTTAGAAAATCGAAAGGACAGATAGCCCTGCAGAAATTTAAAATATTCAGGAAGTTTCATTAACAAAATATACGCAAACTTCCAACAGTGACAACGCTTCAAGGAGTCGTGACGTTTTGGAAATAGTTACAAGAGATAAAAGTAAATCTACAAACAAAATATTCAAATAATCTAACTTCAAGATAAATTATCAAACCTAAGATAAATTCATATCTTCATATACAATGAGATAGGTACATAAATGAAATAAAAGTTTCTTTAGTTTAAAAAATGGAATTCTTATCAGGTTTTTTTCTCAGTAACCTTTGGCTCTCAAAACGTTCTATACGATGGAATTTTTATCCAATCCTCTTAAATATGCCGAGTACGTCTGGAAAAGTCCATGAATACTATCACGTAAATATTCTATACAGTGAATGATAAATGACTATATCATTAAATAATGTCATTAAATCTACAATAAACATTTAAGGAACAGTGATATACATTATACATTTTTTATCGTTTTGTTTTCAGTTTAAACAAGGTATTGTACGAGCAGCTTGTACATATCAATCAAATAACATCAATATTTTAAAGGAACGTTGCTTTTAAAATTTCATAAAACATTACTTTTTTAAACAAGTTTGAAACTGAAAAGGGATGCAAAAACGAAGTAATAAACTTTGTAATGTTTAGCTAAGATAAAATAAAATTGAAGTTTTAACTAATTTAGCCGAAAACCTTTGAGACTGTGAAGTTCAATGGTGCATTGCCATAACAATCTATTGGATGTATGTTTTTACTTTCCAGAACGCGAGCATGTTTCATATAAAGAATCGCCAAGAATTGCATGATAATGATTCCAAATAAAATGCGTTGCCTGGTACCACATAATAAAGTATCAACCGTCAATTTGTGAACATTACAAATATTTAAGTGCCTATTTAATAAGAACTGTAATTTACAGACACATTTGCATCCTGTGGGCCATTAGTATCTTCCATCTGTGAAGACGTCATCTGCACTAAACACATCGATAGCAGTTCCGGTGATCTGGAAATACCTGTAATTAGAAAGCTAACGAGTCCCTCACTCCCCTTTCAGTTCACAAATTTATGGACGTCATTACTTGTATTTTAAGGGTTATTGGCAAACGGTCGTCCATTCTGGAGATGGAGCACTCCAAATTTGTTTTACAGTTGATTATCTTTGATAGATTGTGACATAGTTCATTAACTGAATATCAAAATTTAAAGGGGATAGCAACAAAGAAGGAAGAGCGTGAAAAATTCTCCTCCTGTTGGGAGACATAACAGGATAATATTGCTAGGAGTTTAGGTGGCGTATTCCTCCTGCATGTACAAAGGATACACGTGTTACCTGAACTTGTTTTGTTCGCCTGTTCATTCATAAAATCGGTTCTTTTAATAGACAGCTTAGTGTTGATAACTATTTACCCTGCTAATGCCGCGCAGAGCAATACAGGTGGGAACACTGCTGACATAAAATCGCAATTGGGAATGGAAATTTTGGGAGGAAACCTTACAGATCTAAGCTTAGGCTACCGCCCAGGCATTTGCCAGTTATGAGGACTGAGGAAAACACGGGGAAACATCTGTCACGGCGGACGCTCCTGACGGTATCGGAGCCACAGATCTCTGTTCACGACCCCGTACTTTAACACCATTGGCTACCCGTAGTGTTACAAATGCTATTCAATAATTACATTTGTAGAAAGTATTGTAGTGAAATACACCATAAACCTTATATTTGATGTAGTACGCACATAGTGCTTCAATTATTTATTTGCAATGTACTTTTGTACTCTTACACGGTTACTTACACTCAAAGATAGAAGCACCGTTTACCACACGAAAATTACACTGAGCAGGAAAAAGCAGTTACAAAAGAATTGCTATACAACAATCTGAATTTTAACATATTGTGACGCTGGTCGCGGCGCAAGGCAAACGACGGTCGGGGCCAATCTACCACACACATGCCAGGCGCGGCGAGTATCAAAGGCGCTCAAGAGTCGAGATTAATCGGGAAGTGTCAGGCGGCCGGCTGAAGTCCAAGAAAGTTTCATGTTAGATCATCCTCGCTATACAAGTAAGCGAGACGAGAGGAGTTAATTACGAGTTAGTCGTTAGTTACAGACGTAAATCCTCGGAGCGACTCAGTCAGTTTAGTTTTTATTTTTCTTGCTATTACTCTTATTACTATTGTTGTTATTGTTATTCTTATTATTCTTATCATCATCATCATCATTATTCTTATCATCATCATTATCATCATTATTATTATTATTATTATTATTATTATTATTATTATTATTATTATTATTATTATTATTATTATTATTATTATTATTATTATTATTATTATTATTATTATTATTATTATTATTATTATTATTATTATTATTATTATTATTATTATTATTATTATTATTATTATTATTATTATTATTATTATTATTATTATTATTATTATTATTATTATTATTATTATTATTATTATTATTATTATTATTATTATTATTATTATTATTATTATTCTTATCATCATCATCATTATTCTTATCAGCATCAGCATCAGCATCAGCATCAGCATCAGCATCAGCATCAGCATCAGCATCAGCATCAGCATCAGCATCAGCATCAGCATCAGCATCAGCATCAGCATCAGCATCAGCATCATCATCATCATCATCATCATTATTATTATTATTATTATTATTATTATTATTATTATTATTATTATTATTATTATTATTATTATTATTATTATTATTATTTGTGTGTGCGTGCGTGTGTGTGTGTGTGTTCGGTCGCGTCGAAAGGAAGATAGCGAAGCTGCTAATGGGTGTCGGGTGATTGTAACGTCCAAGTCAGTTGTCTGAGAGACAGAGAGAACAAAGAAAAATAGAAATGAGTGAGTCAAGTTTACGAGAAGTAAACTGTTAAAGTAGTCGGAGTTACAATAAACGAACGATGCCATACTTAGTGCATCAACAACGTGGTGAATATTTCGGTAAACACGAGTTGAGACAAGTTCAACCTCAAAGTGTATTCCAATACACGGAGGTTAAACTGTTTCCCAAAATCTCTCTATTATCTTGGAAACTAAAGGAAAACTGTGATAATAGGTTCGTTGTTTAGATACAAACAAAATGGATCAAAGAAACGAAAGCTTTCCAAATCAGTCCAAAATGTGACAGTCGTGGGGAAGCTTTTCTATCTGGAAAGGAGGCTAAATGATCTCGGAGGTAGTATGATGCAGCATTCATTGCACAAATGCTTACAAATGTCCAAAGCCGAAACGGAAGAGGCTCGGTAGCTCGTGCATGAAAGCGGATGGGACCAAGGAAGCCCATTGGGACTAGCAAGAAAAAGTAGTTCCTTTCCCACACGTTGTTTAAACGTCGAATGATGCTTTCCTCACGGAAGGAATAGTATTATAAGTTTCAACCTTCTTAATGGCAAATGAAGTACTCACTTCCTATTGGAAATTGATCTAGAAAATAAATATCCTAACCCATATAAAAAATAGAGATTAGGCCATCAAGGTAAATTATTTTGATGAAAAGCGTAGCAGCATTTGTTTCCAGGGTGGTACCACTTAGAACTCGGGTCACTGTGGAGAGGTTAGGTAATGGTATAAGTTACACAACAAAGGGAGACACCTCGCGCACTGTAAACCTGCATAGAATTATTGTGGCTACCACCTCCCAGTATTGTTTACCTTAAGCAGAGCTTCGTGCCATCTATCCGCTCAGCCATACCCCACCAATACTAGAAGCACATCTGAAAAATATGAAGGAAAGGAATACAAGGGAAATCGTGATAGATGAAAAACCACCACAGCACACGCCTACCGACCAGAAAACAATAAATAGTGTTTACCGTGGTTTTTACAGTTTAAAGTGATAAAAAGTCCTTGCTAGGCAACGAAGGACGACAGGAATTGTAGTGAAGAGCCAATTAGATCTTCAGCCAAACGAAGAACCTACAACGATGTTTTTCTACGGATAGGGACTCCAAAGAGAGAAATTACTTCAACTCGTGCGGACACACTCCCCGTGTGAGTAATAACTGATCAACTTCTACGTAAGTAGTAGATCTTTGGACTTTAAAGAACTGAACTCAATTTATTTATTTTATATTATTTTTTATGTTCTGGGTATATGGCTAGAAATTCAAAGTAACCAGAAGAAAATTATGGGGTTCTGTATTTTTATAGATACATTGTCTAGGTATTTATCTCCATGTTGGCGAGCAATAGGAGGGAACATTGAACACAAGTGCTCCAGATGAGAGACACTAGTTGGCAGGTAAAAAATGCGCTTCAACGAGCCATACAACGTCAGCTCAAAGCTGTGCCGCACAGGGTGTGGCTTCTAGTTAATTATGTAAACAAATGACTACGTTGGGACACGAGGCACCTACAGTACTGCTACACTCATATAGGAAATCCCAAAGGTCTCATGTCTGACAGTAAGAAAAGAAGAAGAATAAGAAATGGAGAATGAAGAGCAAGAGCGGAGAAGGAACCCATTACTTTTTTATGACTAGACTTTGTAAGAACGAGTATAACGTGAAAAGGTATGAAGCAAACAAAGCTCTGCTTTTTCAAGCAGCAAGTTTACAAAAGGGGACAGTAGCCTCTTCAATAATGAATCAGCAATCGATATTAAGGAACAAAGAGAAGTTGAAGGCATAACTACCAAGTTACTGTAAACATTTGCGTGCTAAAAATCACAACATGAAAAATTGTCATTTCATAAATCATTTCAAAAATTTAATATTTGGGGAATAATACCCCAGCCTTATATTAATCATGAAATTCTGTATTAACCCTAGAGCATTGACTCTTGCTTTGAGAGCCATAAATATTCCGTGACACACACAATATTAGGAAGGAATAAGGACGCCGTGATGAATGCTTGCTTTTAAAATATAAATCAGCACGAGTTTTGCCACGTCACTTGTAGTTCCTTTTCGCATGGAATTTTCCTCTGAGGAAGGACCAATATTTTACTTGTACTCCAAAGATATAGTAAACTGTTCTTTGCTCCAGCTTGTCACTGTATAGTTTAATGTAATTCCAAACAGCAGTTATAATTTTCTTGGCAGGCCTTTAAATTTCCTTTGACGACGGTCTATCCTTCCTTGTTTAACTAGTTTTCCCTTACCTATCAAGTGAACTTCAAGTATATTTCAAAATTAGTAATAAAAATTCCAAAGAACTGAAATTCGTAATTTGTACCGACTCACGAATTGTAATTGAAGGCATTCTAAGCCATACAAACAAAGAACCAATAAATGAAGGAATTAAGCAGCTCTATAATGAAATTCATGTCAACAAACAACTTATTATGTGGATATTACATATTGGAATTCCTGGTAATGAACAAGCCGATAAAGCAGCCAAGGAAGCAACAATACTCATGGATCACCAGGAAAAAATCAATCTCTCATATGGATCTTCAAACTCATCTCAGCTATTTAAACAAGAATTTGTGGGACATTTAATGCCTACAAAACTGCCCCCAATAAGCTTTCGGAAATCAGGATCTCAATTTTCAACAATAACCAAATCCACGTGAAGAACAGAAAGGATCAGATAATTTGTACATGATTAAGAATTGGCTATTCGAAATCAACACACGAGCACCTCATAACAAAGTCAGGCTATGTGTAACTACAGCAAAGTATCATTTACAACAAAACATATATTTGAATGCAAACATTTAGAACCTAACAGGCAAAAATACAGGGATCCTTCACAATAACAGAAAGCACTGAACGACTCTACAGCTGTTTTTAACACTATCAAATTTATACATGCCACTAAATTACCATTGTCATTCTGAGTCTTGAAATAACAAAATGTAATCTTTTTTGTATTAACATGGTCGCATTACCTAAGGTGTTCGTACGACCTAGAATAAATAAATTTAAAAAAAAATAGTAATAATATGAAGAGAAAATGTGGATGTGTGGAGAAGGAAAACATTCAACTAACTTTGACAATTCGTTCCCTATTGAAAACTGGTTTCATCCGAACGGCCATGGGCTATACCAGCGAATTCCAACGTTTGCGAAAGAGGGGAGGTTGGATTTATCTCCTTCCACTGTACGCAGACTTTGCCATTCTTTAACTCTAGGATGTACATTGTGTTGCAGTGGCGGGTTTGTCACATGTACGTTGGATTTGATTCACGAAACAACTTTCAAATCGTATGCAATAAACATCTGTTTATTACTGACTTCTTTGGTGCTGCTTACGTTTAAGATGTTTATCAATATTTGGCGACAAATAACCCTAGAAGATACACCAAGTAATCGTCGCGCAACCTATTGCGAAACAGACTTTTAGTATAAATCAATTTGTAGAAACTCTGTTCACAAATAAATGTAGAACTATACTCACTCTTATACAAACTATTCCTGCAAATGTTTATTTCTCTATCTACCAAATTTTAATCGATATAATCACTTTCATAAATTATTTTATTGTTAATTTTTCTTGCAGGTGTAAGGAGATTATGGGAATAGAGTAGGCCTTAAGCGATAGTGAAATGTTTAAAGAGCTGATTGCTATGCGATGCCTCTGCAATTCTCCTCTCTTTCAAGGTCAAGAGATAAAAAACGAATAACATATTCCTATTTGAGGAAAGTATGAGCATTGGAAAATTCAAGCAAATAATAAATAATATCTCGGAAATGGCTTACTAAAAGAAAAAAGAAGTATTGGTGTGTTTTAACGAGATCCACGTTTTTTTGTTTAGTAAGCTTTTGTCTGTCTCTTAGTGTTTACCATGGACGCAAAACTCCTACAGAATAAAGAGATCTTCCGAGGACATTCCCAGAAAATGTAAGTATGACTTAGAAACTGCCATGGAATCGCCTGTTTGTGTACGTCACTGGATACTAATTGTCTGCTTCTGATTGTACACGTCACTGGAACTAGCTAATGCAGCAGATAATTACGTAAGCGTCTCCAAAGAGACAAGGTGGGACATCGCTGGGCTATAGAGGATCATCTAAAACTTCAAAGCTCTGTAGGTTCTCATATTAATGGGCGCAAGTCTTTTAAAACTGAGTTACTGGATTGGCCTTATATGGTGCGCTTGCAATATGAAATATTCCTCCAATTTGGCAGAGGTTTATCAATGGGTATTTTATATGATTTTGGCAATATATAGTACACATGGATATCAGAATGTGGAAAAAAAATTACAAGATAAAATAAAACTTCAAAAAGTTTCTGCTACCCTTATCTCCAATCCCTAACATTGAAAACAATAGTCTTTCTTACCTGTACATCACTTTGCACATTTATATTATAGGACCCCAAAATCTTACTGCCTTCCTCACAACTCCCAAAAATGTAATATAGTATGTAGTATTGTCCTCTTATGTATAAAACTGCACTGTTTTATGTACTTAATGGCATAGTTCGAGAATAATATAAGACCAAGAAAAATCGTAGGTTAACGTTAAATTACACAATAGGCTACTTGAATATTAATTTCTATAGTAAAGTACTTATAAATTTTTAAAAAGAACCTCTTTAATTTCAACCGTTTATGTGTACTCGAAACTGTATTTTTTGGTTCACCAGGGTACAAATTTAGGCTCTGGGTACACCGGATTTGACGAAAAATTCTAGACACGTTACAGCTTAAAGAGAAAAAAAAACTATTATATTTACAAACATTAATAACTAACAAACACACACACACACACACACACACACACACACACACACACACACACACAGGTTGGGATTTTGAGCTACAACAAACCAAATGATTCAGCTCAGCAAGAGCTTTCGGCATAAGCATTTTGTTTGCATCCAATCCCGTTAGTAGAATATCAAAGTGCCATATCGTTTGACGGTCTTCCTTTACAGACGAAGTCAAAATAGACTTCTTCACTTCTGTCTTTAAATAGACAGTTGTTAAAGACCCACTAAATATATCCCTAGTGATGTCAATGCGTTCAGTATGGCCATTAACTGAAAATACCTTTCTTGAAACAGTGAATTTCCGCTCCCATCACTATGACAGAAATTGTGTGCAGTATTTATCACCAAAGGCTTTGTAATCAAGGCTGCTGGAGCCATTATCGAGCTATATTGTATTTTAAAATAATTCATTCCTTCCCAATGAAAGTTAAAATTAGCTAGTGAAGATATGTGAATCAAAAAGCTATAGTATATTGGAGTCTTGCGCAACTGGTTTAACCATGTTCACCCAGTTCAGGAAATACACACACGCAGTCAGTTTAATTGCAAGCTTCAAACAAATAACTAACCTGAGCACTGAAATAATAAGAAAGCGTGCTACTGAAACAAAGGAAGCTTTCCAATGTTCAAAATAACCTTCTAGGTGACAAATGTTTTAACACCAGCAATTTCCTATAGATAAGTACTCGTAGTTCTCAATTAAAAATAACCCAAAGCAGCATTGTACAAATAAAATTACTTTCTTACAGCGTAAATCGCTTCAGGTGGTTTATAAGAGAAATATAAATTGTTATTCTATTATTTTATGCTTCTTTGTTTATAATGCAATCATACTGCCAGTAACATTGTATTAGTTCTTTAGGTTATTCTTTCACTAGAGTTTTACGGCGCCCCTCGGCCTTTAAAGGACGCACGCAATTGCTATAATTGCTGCTACCTTATATGTACTAATCACGAATGTTGAGCTCCGACGGCTCTGCCATAGCCAAAACCTTTATCAAAACAGTATTATGCTGGTCATATCCAAAGCTAGATCTAGTATTGGTCTACAGTTAGAGGAAAAATTGGGTTTACCTGCTGGAAGGGACAAAGAGATGTCTTATGAGGAGAGACCAATTAAAATTCTACTATAATTTTGGTCCTTAAACACATTTGAACACAAAAGCAAAGGTTTCTGTCATAGGAAAAATTAAGGTATACCTTACTGAGGAGTGGCATGGAAGAGTAGCCAGACCTATGTATTCTTTTACCTTTATTTTTGCTGTCTCTGCTATTATCTGTAGTAGAGGAAGTGTTGTACTCCACCCAAAACTTCGATAACAAGATTTCATGGAAAATATGCGTTCTGAAGCGTTCTCTGACTGTGAACAGCATAACACAAAAACTAAAATTAGGCTAAAAGCTTTGTATACAAGTTGTGTCTTCCAAAAGTACTGCATGTAGATTTTCAAGAAAATACTTCCACACACACCAAGGTACCCTCTACATGAAAAAGTTTAAATTTTACACTTTCGTAATAATGACTCCACTAGTTTCATTAAATAAGGTATTCGCATGTCGAATAAAATGTTTTCTTTTTTTTAATTTTAATTTTCTACAAATATAGAGCCTGTGTAGCCATCTTCATTCCGAATAACTTTGTTATAATTATCAGACCGTAAGGGAAAGACAAAATTATTGTTACACAAAACATGTCGACCTTGTTAAAGTACATAATTTTTGTCAAATAATTTTATGTCGCGTTAAGCATTTCTGACACATTTCCTGTTTCTAGCTTGAATTTTCAAACATTTGAGATAGATATTTATTCATTAACCCTTAAGTAAATTGTTACGAAATATTGCAAATTCGTTATAAATATAATAAATGTGTTATAATATATATAGGATAATTAAAGAATTTGTAACATTTATTAAAGTTAATTGTGAAAATTCACTAGAAAATGAATGTTACTAACCATATACAAATGTTAAGTTTTGCAACATACAGCGATCGTAAAAAGTGTGGTTGTTAAGAGTCGCTCAAAAAATGTAGTGGAAGAGGATGACATGACTAGTTAAAGTTTGTGGAAAAGCGAAAGTTCCGTTTTCGACCTCTCAGTGAGTGAACCATTTCGAAAAAGGAGGCCACGTCGGGCGTATGTCGTTGCACCGCTAAGTCACTAAGGCGAAGTGACAGTGAATTGGTTCACGTTAGTGAAGTGAGGGTTTAAAAACTATAGCAAAACCGCAATATACATAGCCTTAACTGTTCTTTCACACTAGCCGTGTGGAGATTGAATTTGAAGATTTGAATCACATTTGAATTCACTCCCGACTACTGGGACCGAACACGCATCTTCACCTTGCCACCCCGACGGTGTGCTAGTAAACGAAAATCAAAACTAAAACGAACTCAAATATTGGTTAATCAAAAACACTTGCAGCATTGCAATTACACTTTGAATTACAAATCTCTTAAGAATTAGCTCTAATCGCCTTAAACGTCTGCAGCAATAATGCTTTACATTAGAGGGTTTGATGCGCGTTCCAGTACATTTGCCCGGGTTTTTTCTGCGGCAAAGTATCGGCGCAGAAAGTAGGAGACCCGTGCTTCGAATCTCGGCCGTATCATTCTGTTTGTTTATTCTTTTTCAACTTTCAAAAGTTAAACTAGTTTGTAGGGGCTTCAATGGCTCTAGTTAGGGAGTGAAATGTTCGCCACTTATATGTATACCAAACAACGTTCTTGAAAAATAAATACAAATGGTAAAAATGAATACGTTACCATAACATGTAAAGACCCCTATTCAGATCCAAGTGAACCAACTCAATCAAAATATCAACTTTGTAAACGCAACACGTATTCTACTGTGGGACAGTCATAACCTTACCCATCATGATTGTCTTATACCGCCCATGTGCAGGAACACGCGCATATTTGATAAACATATCTCATTTACAATTTGTTTTTTCATAAAGGTATAAATCATAGAAGAAAAATGCTGTTAAAATATTTCAACTATCCATCGATATTTCTCTCCCGTTTAAAGAATGACAGCTGCGCTCTACCAATCGATTTGAGATCCTTCAGGCTAAAATGCATGGAAAGTCCCACCACAATATTAATATTGCGCCACTTTTCATTATGAGCAATCGACCATGCATTTATAAACCTGTAAACAAGAGATTTACTCCTGCGCTTTGTATAACACGTTTTTCATTGACACCAAATAGCAGAGCAAGCTGAGCAAATCAAGTATGATTATTTCAGTCGATCAATGTGAGTTTGCATTTTTATTAATCCTTAAACGCAGCACTCATATAGTGTAATAGATTAGAGCAGATTTGCATTTTGAATTGCCGCATTGTCATGAAAATGAACAGCAAATAATGAAGCAATATTGGTTAGTTTGTATAATAATGGCAGGTTGGGCAGCAGAACTCACCATTTAGCTTTCCCTCGTACAACAATAAATAGGAATACAATGCCCTGTTTTTTTACAGCGTGCATCCAGGAGCTGTTATCTGTTGATAAGCGTGTTTTCCATCAAAAGTCCATGCTCCCAATTTCTGATGCAATGTTGTAGAATTGCAGATATTGAAGTTAATGAATCTGTAGCGCTATTTTCCATTAAAGGTTTATGATTTTTAATGACGGTAAAGCTATTAATATTCCCTACATTCTTAACAATCAAAATTTAGAAATACTTGGGAACGAATCCATAGTTCTTAACAGCTAAGGAATTGTATATAGTTTTATAATATACTTACTAATTTGGGTACTTCAACTCATCTTCCTTATACACCAATTACCAGCAGTTTTGATATAGCGAGTGTTTAATAAAAAGTGTATGATATTGTAACAGGGGTTGGGATTGGTAAAAATTAGAATAAATATTCCTATAAACCTATGCCCGGAAACAAATACATGTTGATATATGAGCCATTTTACTTGTGCTAAGTACTTAAACCAGACAATGGACTACACCCAACAAGCGCATTCTAAGGAACACTACTGTCACAAACGATTAACGGAGCAATTGTTGGGTAAACATCCTAAGCTAAACTAAGCCCCGGCACAACAGCCCATGAAGAGCCAAACCTTACCGCCCAGCCGCTGCGCCCCCCACCTCGGCCCACTACAGGCGTCATTGGTGAGGTGCAGTACTGGAGGGTGGTACGTGGCCAGCGTGTAAACATCCACAAACACCAAACAGGAGTTGTGATGATTCCTGTCATTCTTTCCTCTGGTAACATATGTAGGTTATGACGTTGCTACTACAGGAAATGCTCCATGTGGTTACCATGCATTCTTACACATGCTTCAGCTCCTCTTCTCAAAGAATCCAGAACTCGTTCAATATACCTGGCTGCTCTCGGATTTGGAGACATGCATTGGTCATACATTTTTGTAAGTATGTACATTGTCGATAGGTTTGACATACACCAATAGCCTTATATGACTCCATGGCCAAAAATCCAATTGATTGAGGTCCGGCAAATGGGGAGACGAGGCTACTGAGCCTCTTCATCCGTTGGATGAAGTTCATTGTCTGGTGTAAGTACTTAACACAAGTAAACTGACTCATGTCCCAACAGGTATTTGTTTTCGGACATATTTTTACAGGAACATTTATTCTAGGTCTGTCCAATCCCAACTCCTATTGTAATATCAGACACTTTTTCTTAAACATTCTGTATTTCAGCACACTCCTGATAGGTTAATACGCTTTGTATGTAACCTGCCTCTCTTGGAATACGCCATGGCCTGTCACTTCTACCAAATGCTTTATTTTTGCATCCTTGGTTACCTAAAAAGTCGCTTTAAATAAATTTCTGAATGTCAGAATCGATCGAACTGGTCACAAAACTTGCTTGCACTCGCTACACCTCTTCTTGATACTATTTTGGTTCCGAAACATTAAAATAACATCAGCTCGCTGCTGAGAATCTCTAGGGAATGTTACAAGGTAAGTTTTGTGTTTCCGTTAGTCAAAGTTTCTAAATTTAGGCCTAACTGCTTACTTTACTGACAAATGGCTTCAAAGTAGGTATGATTTCTCTAATAAATTTAGCTTAACGTGTTTTTACTTTTAGTTTTGTTTGTTTGTTTGTTTTTTTTTTTTTTTTTTTTTTTTGTTTTTTTTTGTTTTTTTTTTTTGTACGTACTGTATTTCTCGCATTGCAGAGTGAAAGCAAGCATTGAAGCCCTTCGATCTGAGACAATTATGTCAAGCTATGGAAAAGCCTTTTCATTTCCTTAAGATAATTATTTGGTAACATTTGAATGAACGAGTTTAACGTGAACAGCGAACACCTGGGATGGGCGACAAGTTCACCTGCAACAGCAGTTTGATGTATCTTGCTCTAGGCACAAGATAATAGAAGCAGTTATAAACAAAACTCAAAAGGGGTACATCATGTTTGAAATCCGGATGGCGCAGAAAATAGGAACACATTTAATAATAGAATCGATGAAATTTTTTCAGGAAGATTTACCGATAGAGAGGGAAGCACTACGGTTAATTATTTAGTTAGCCACTCTTCAACAGTATACTGGCTATTGACATAAACGATGGGTAAAGTCTACGGGAAGAACGTTAGATGACAAGGAACGAGAGCTCTGGAACTGTACCTAAAGTCACGTCAGGGACTATCACCTCCATTAGGGCAGCCGGTGGAAATATCAAAACATGGATTGGCGAACATTAGAGCATTACAGGGCCATTTCGAACTGACATGATACGTATCTTACAGACATTGTACTAAAACATGTACGTTGGGAATTAGCCCATATGCACCGTAATCCAAACCCCGGTCCCCCAAATAGCCCAGAGTGTTAGTTTTCGCAAGAGAGCAGCCCTCTAGAAACAAAGTATTTAACATATATTTCTGATGCCCAAATGACCTCGTTGTCGACGGGCCCTTAAACCCCACTCACTATATTTCTGCCAGATTCCGATAATTATCACGCTAGCAATCGTATTCAAACTTATCCTTAACTCGTAAATCCTCTAACAGGCAATCAAAGTGTCTCAACGAGAGAGACTAGGAGCCTTCAGTATTTCATGGCATTCGTTCACAAATTTCGAAGTTCATGATTCCCCACTGTCACTTTATTATTGATTAATTATGATATACATAAATACAGAAAACCTTTACATAAATATGGAGGGAACAATTTCCTATAACTATTGTGGAATTACAGTAAAACATCTTGAATTCCTGTGTCAATGATTAGCTGCATACTGAGCACTGTCAGAAGTGTTAGTGGTAATAGTTAACCTGAAGATGTCTTACAATAATGGACAGGAAACTTGTGTATTCCAGGACATCCTGTTTTTCAGATTTTCCCCTACAAGACAAGCATTTGCAAGGCTTAATTTCTAAGCTGGAAATGCACTTCAAAGTAGCTCGTCTTTCAAGTAGTTCAAAATTAACAGACACCTTTCAAAATATTGCCTTCCAAGACGGTTCTATATTCGAAGGATAGTTTGGGGTGATATCAGCCAGTAACGTAGACTGTGAAGTGGAAAGTTGTAATGAATATTAAACATAACATTTAACGTTAAATATAAAAAAATATCCATTTCGGTAGGTTTCACAAATGGTTTATCAAAGCTAGTCAAATGAAACAGCCGCATATCGTTTGCCAGCGTGTTCCGAAGCGTACTCTTCTACCAAGTTGTAAAAACCACGTCAGCTCAGGCTACTTTTGCAGGGAGAAAAGTCTCTTATGAGGCAAAGAACGTTCATCCTCATTAGAAATTTCATCAGACCATCCACATCCCTTACTTGCTCCATGTTCCTCCTTCCAACCTCCTCTAAGATCGATCAATCGCTTTAATGGCGAAGTCTACGTGAGCAGTAACTTTTCTCTTTTCCTGTCGAAAAAGAGTGCAAGTATTGAGCGTAAAGACCAGCGTGGCTGCACGTCTCTCCAGAAGTACTTGTGGATCCCTCCGTAACGTATTGTTCCCTCAAGAGCAGCCACATTAACAGTGATGGAGTCATCAACATACACTTCAACAGAAAATCTCTTTGTATCAACTGCAGATGAATGCCATTTTGGTTCCATAAACACACGAGGTTCAAGTTGAATGAAGATTCTGAAATCGTCTATCAATACAGAATTTCAAATTTCAAGAATAGAACACCTGAACATAACCTTAATGTCAAACATTGGTTTATGTACGTAATATTTGTCACCCTCGTTTCTGAACAAGTTCAACATCTCAATATTCCATAGTGTTCGCTTATGGTTATCTGAATGATCAATGACTCTACAATAATATGAATACGAATCTGTAATGAAAGTAATTTACGTCTTTATTCTATTTGAGCAGTAATATTTGTTGCTAAACAATTACGCTTATTGCACCCTACTTCACTATATAATGGGTTTTAAAGCGATATGGTAGTAAAACGCGAATTTGTCTTAAAGTGCGGTTCAATTCAAATTGTTATTTGAATATTTAACTCATCAAGAAACTTACACCATATGAATTACCCGAAGTATAATACAATTGTCTTTCTTTCCCTCTTTTCTGCCATTAAAACTTGACTTGGCGTTATTACTTACAGAAACCGGAACGTCAAGGTAATATAATGTCCTGTAAATGGTAAATTTTTAAATTTCCTGCATCAGCGGTTCTGTGTTTTCTCCCATTAACTTTCAATAAATCAGTCGTCTATCATCTTGATTCATCTAGAAACGTTTCTTTAGTAACAAATGTCTACGCAAAGTATATTGACCTGCACCTAACAATAGCAGCAGTTATAAGAATAAGAATTTCATATTGTTGGCCGACATTGTTAGCAGTTTTAAATGCAATAACCATTAAGTTCCCACACAGTAATATGCGTAGATTAGGTTCTAGAATAGATTAAAGCACTATTTCTTTTTTTGTGAAATAATATTAATGAACATATTAACCTTTGTGGTATATTCAGTGTAAACACCGTCTCCTTAGCGTTGAGGTGGTGTTGCTGCCTGCAGTGCGAGGTAATTTAGGTTTGATTGCTGTTGCCAAATGGAAGACCCCCCCGCCGGGAAGTCTGGCATAGGTGCACTCAACCTCACAAGGTTCTTGACGAGCATTAGAGAAGTTACTTTTCGAAAAGTAGCGGCTTTGTGACTTGAAAGGCGCAACTGGGTGGCATACTAACTGTATGCCAAACATATTGCTTAGTTCTGTCCTTAATGTCCTCCTTGGACGGAGGAAGAGGATGCAGTGGCCGTACGATAAGCCTTGGTTGCCTCACGTTATATCATAGCCGATAATGTCAGAAAATGGTAAATAAATTACCTATATTTGCGTCTGCAGTACTAAGTGCTTCGCGTATGGATAGATGCTGACCAGTAATTTGGGCCAACCGATATTATTCCAAGTGTGTACTCAGTCCAATAGAGCAAAAATGTTCTTCCTACCAGTCGCTGTGGATGTATAATAAGTCTAAGCCTCTCATAACAAATATTACTTTTGAATATCATTGCTTCAAAGTTAGCCATCGACGGAATCAGTAAGCGTTTTTATTGGTAATGTACATACAACGGTTCTCGAAGTACCTAAGGAAAAGTATACATAGACATACTTCAATAAACGTAAGCAAGCTTGAAGTAAGCCATGACTTCGAGATCGCCATGCGCAATCCTCCGTGTCATCTGACCGACATTGCCAACACTACACGCCTGAAACTACAGCTGAAAGATAAAGAAATTCATGAAGGGAATAATGATGTGGGCAAACCGCGGAAAAAAACCCATGTCAGAGGGCGCGAATCGAATCCGTGCCCTCCTGAATGCGGGCCACAGACGTTACCGCCTGAGCCATCCTGCTCGACTGAAATTGTTATTTTTAATCCTTCTCTCTCGCTGTCTTTCTTCCCATCTCCTCATACATTTGATAATTACTCGTTTGAGTCAATATAACTTGATAAATAATACTTATGTGTGTAGGTTTCTTTAGCTGTGCAGACTAATGCATATGTGTTAATTAAATCAAAGTTAAGAACGTTTTGGACCCCCATCCCCCAGCTTCCATTCTTCTGTAGCTTTCGTCGTTAGTCTAGATTGTTCCACTCTCCAGCTAACTCAATTTTCAAAATGCTGCTAATTTAAGCGACATGATTTACTGTACTATATGTATGCACCATTATGTGTTTTGAAAGTTGATACCTAGATAAAAAGAATATGAAAGCAGTTTTCAATATCATTTCAGGTGGAGTAGCATGTTTTCCTTTCAGTATTTGCCTTCTAGGATAGTTCGTGCTATACTCTCTGAATGTGCAAGAATAAAGGCATAGGTATAGATAAAAATCATACATAAGTTATTTTAACAACACTATTATTGTTGGCACACTGACTAAACGGTCAAACAAAATAAGCTTGAAGTTCACATTCCAAAATACATAGAAGTGTAGACCCTAAGATTGCCAAAAATACTGAAGTACTGGACCAGAGAACTTGCTATATATTACGGAATTCTTATAGAGACGCGAACTGTTCGGTTTGAAATTTGGATTCATAAGTTGAAACACAGACTCTCTTTCTAGTACACTAATTTTCTAAATTTTCTTAAGGGACTATAGCTGTGCTTCAGTGATGTAATCTTCAGCGTGAAAGCCATCGAGATTAATGAGAAATATTGTTGCAACGAAAGTATACATCCATGTTGTTATACTGGTCAGCACCCTCTAGTTACAACCTCCCCCTTTCCCTCCTCTATAACTCAGCCGACCCCACCACACATAAATTAACTTCCTTCCACGAGTAACTCTCATTAAACTTCCTGCCCCAAACTTGGGGTAAAACACCATTTATTTATTTGTAATCTTGTTTATTTACTATTAAGATTTTAAGCACATCAATGGAGGCTACTGGCGACGTTGAAGGACCTCAGTTTGGATTCCGGTTAGAATTGCCATTTTTTCCTGCGCCATGTTCTGTCTGCAGTAAGCCATGCCTTGTGGGTACACTCAGGTACATAAATAAATGAGTAGCGGGGAATTCATCCCCGGGGCAGAGATGACCAAAGCTTTCAACTGCCTGCTGCACATCTGGGCTTTTTGCGCGTTTCCTAACCTACAGAGTCCTCTGAGGACCTGCTGGATAATTACCACGACTACGTAACTAATTGTTTATTGCAGTCGGGTTCCGTGCTTCTCAGTAGCATGGGGCCCGCTGTGATAATCATTCATGTGCTTAAAACGTAATGTAGATGGCTGCAGTTTGTATATACCTTGTTCCAACCGCGTTTCTAACAAGGGAACTCCCCAATCGAGAATATAAAATTAGTCTAATTGCAAGTAACGAGATACAGCAGTTAACAAGTTATATGATGTTAATTGCCCTCGTTTCCTAAAAAATAAAAAATAAATAAAGTCACAAAGCCGGAGATTCATGGAGAAATTGGCTATTAATAATTTGCTATTCGGTGTTATGAGATTCAAAACTTACCTGAATACTTTCTCTTTTGTTCCTTTCTTTCTTTTTTCTTTCTCTAATTTTTCTCCCCACAAAAAAAAAAAAAAAAAAATAAATAAATAAGAGAAATTTATAGCGCAAATAATGGTATTTTCCTAATTCATATTATTTTGCACAAAATAGGGTACTGCATATATTACAATGTAGAAAATCAACATTTAATTTGGTGCGATACAAGGGTGGAGGAAGTTTATTTTGGCGGTAATATAAGGTAAGTTTACGTGATTACGTGATAGTTTTGAATAAGTGCTATACAATGGTCACAAATGGACAAAAGTCATTTAAATAACGATCCAAGAACACAATTAGTATGTTGTAGAGCATACTTTACCTGATTGAGATTTGAAAAGTTGTATAAATATACTAAAAATTTTAGAAATAAATTTTGTAACGATGGCTCCTAAATATAAAGAATATATACTTATTCGCCGTCTTTGTTGCATGTGACTCTTCTATCCTTTAGAATTATTGACATATGCGAGTCTTAGTAAACGAGCACTACAAAAAAGCTTATTACTTACTCTTGCAATGTATGTAACAGTAAACTGAATTCAGCAGGTTCTACAGCGCTTTTTAGTATGGCAGTGTTAAATATTTATACCGTTGAAAGGTATTGAAATATTAAGTGCAGAAGTGGAGAGGACATGCATGGCCTATGTCTAAGTTAACGTGCGTCCTGTTGTTGAATCCCTGAGTACTGGGTCGGTTGTGTGAAATAGATAAAACCTAAAGGTATACGCTTAATTGGATTACTTTCACTGGATGTCTGAAAACCTTTGACCAGCAGAGTGTTTGTCACATACATAATCAAGACCTTCGTTCCACACTAACGAGACATGATATATAAAACCACAAAAGTTGCTGGTTATATATATATATATATATATATATATATATATATATATATATATATATATATATATAATTCTATTTCCTGTGAAGAGACGTATGATATATATATATATATATATATATATATATATATATATATATATATCATATGTCTCTTCACAGAAAATAGAATTAGTGTATTATTTGTGTATACCGTGTTATTAATAATTAACGCAACGAAAATATGTCAATTTTCCTTCACTTTGCGTTAATGTTGAACGGGTTCATTCATTAGAAGAATAATCATAAATACACAATTGAAATCCGTATCAATTTGTTTGACCTGTTCCAGCACATAAATGGCTTAAACAATGTTCATTCATCATTATTTTAAAACCATTCCAGCAGTAATTATTATAGAAACCAAGTCAAATATATCATTCCTATGCTAGCATATTTTACTATTTACAAAATAGCTATCAAGACTGAAGTTTTGACAGACAAATCAAGGACAAAATAATAAAATAATCTTTAATGTCTTGCTGTAACTGCATTCAGAAGAAGTTCAATTAAAGGTATATGTTTGCTTGAGCCTAACACTTTAAATTCGGGTCCATCACATAAGAAAATCATTAATCATCGCTCATTTATTTTAAGATAAAGTACAAGGAATATTTGTTTATTACTTTACTTGCATTATAGTTTATGCGATAAAAATCCTCATATTAAACCGCCAGGTTCCTGACAAAAATTTACTGCCGTGAACTGAGGTTAAATTAACCATTTATGTTTTATGATCTTTTCTAATCTCACAGTTCTCAATAATATTTAGGTACAAATACCCCAAATTTGGGAGACTTAGATCTTATTTCCGTTAAGAAATGCACATTCTAGTGTTACTAAGTTAACATACCATTTCACCCTCTGGATACACTTCAACGCTTTCAAGGTATAAAGCATGTTTGCTTGTCTAACCATCATACATTTCATAAAGTTGGACTTTTCTCGCTTATTCGCCCCCTTAGTCTGCGCTCCCTTTCACATTTTCTTGTTCCCTCAATGTTACCAGCGTTATCTTTCCTGGACACTGAACATGAACTCCGTTTTCTTGTGCACATTCTTCAAACGCGAGGAGGACGTAGATGCATCCACGTCAGTAAGAGATAAGTGCAAACAGCCTTGTCCACATCAAGGGTTTTAGTTGAGCCGGTTCCCACCAGTACTCAGTACCGCTAGTTAAAGGGATACTTCAAAGTGGCACCAGAAATAACCAAACGTAACAAACGAGGGCTATGCGTACTAGTACTGTGCTTTGAATTGTAAGTCATGCAGTCTTAAAAACGCAGTGGATCAACATTTGGTTAAGAATGGGCAAAATGCAATGTTTCTAAATTTAGAAGTATGATTTTACCTTGAACTGCATATGTTTATAGGGGTAAAGTGTAGAAAACGAAGGACACTTCGCCCACTGCAACATACACAGATCTATTGTGACTAACATCACCAGGGGGAAGGGATGAAGTGAAGAAGCCACAGAAGGCCAAAGGTCTTAGACAGACAGACAACACAAAGACGCGCAGAAGTCCCTAACATTTCCAGGTATGACGAGCCAACTCATTGCTGAAGCCGCCAGAGGGCAAACAAGCGACCAGTCGACCTTGTAGTACTCTAGCGTCCACGGGATTGCGCGTGGATTCGACCCATCTGTACGGCACCGTCATACACTACGAATCTAGAGGTATACCTGAAGGATGAGAAACAAATGGAATGAAGAGGAGACGGGGGGGGGGAATATTAAGAACAGCAAAAGGATATTTATTTTAAACATTTCGACATACACAAGGTAAATGTCAGCTAATGCTACAAAATATGTTAAAGGTGTCGATTTTAATTTATTCTGCAGTGTACATATTATAACTAGGGTGTGACATTTCCGTACCTGCCTCTTCAAGTTTAGTATACAGGGCGTAACCCACGAACTACCGGGCACCGACTACGTAAAACAAAGCTGTCTTTTGCGCACTCAATCAAATTACATATAGTAGCGTACAGTCGCTCAATCTGTAGATGAGCAGCTAATTTGACATTATATGCAGGATTGCAGGTTAGTCATTAAATTGTACCTTGAGATACAAGAAAGGTCGTCTCGTGTCTTGCTGAGATGAACCGAAGTCCATTTTACTGTGCTGAAGGTGTATGTAAAAAGGGACAATACAATAAAAACTTTCATTATATGTGACAGATTGAATTATTCATACCATTCGTACATTTATACGTAAAAAAGTTTTATTTTGTAACATGTTGCACTGTATAACCATTCTCATTTTCAGTGTCTCAAAAACAAAACGTGCATAACATACCTTGCCTATAAGGTTTCCTCCATTTGTAGAGAAATGCATTTAACAGAACTCCTTTACAATTGTTTACATGAATTTATAACTAGAGTGCTGCATCTCAGACATATTTAAAAGATGTATTAATTGCAAATTAATCCTGAATGATTTTCCCTATTCGCAATTACAAACGCTTTTTCACTTGAAAAAACAGTTTTTGTGTGCGATAGGTACGCAAAACCCGTAAGCGTAAAGTTTATAGGCACAATCCTCACACTATAGATGAACTTCAAGCAACATGAGAACGTAAGAAGAACTTTTGCATGTGAACGGAAAGTTCACATCACGATGTATGCCCTAATGCAGGTGGATGCCACTTTGAACACAAGTTATAACAAGGTGTGAAACGGAAAGCCCCTAGTGTAACAGGCAATGCGCGGAGCACGCGTACGGGTGATTCACGGCCCTGAAATATAACGAACGCACAGTATTTATTTCATGATGCCGAATATCTTCTGGACTGACTCTTACACATAGGCATACATAGTTCAAATGAAGAAAGGTGGTACACACAGAATATACCATATGTTTGCTATAAACTACATTATGCAGCTTTATTGCACGAAGAAGACTAGACACTTTACTATGAAATTTTAATCCCCCGAGGTAGTTCCAGCTACAACTGTGTTTTTGCTATCGGATTCCACATGGAATTTCCTCGAATATACGACTTGGTGAAACAATACTGTAAGGTTTAAATTTTCCTACTATTAATACATTGTCCGACCTATCTTCGAGGAGAAACAGGAAGTATGCCGTGAGCGTTGTGCTGGCCGAGGGAAGAGTACAGTGTGCATATAAATCACCGCTTAATGAATCCTATTGTTCTTGCGACAGTGGACGCTGTTTTACGTTGGTAAATAAACGCTTTATAAGAAATACCCGACTGCAAAAATCTTTTTTATGCTCTCCTCCACATGAATGTATTAATTATTGCGAAAGAATTCCGTAAACGTCCACAGATAACTGCCATTAGAAAGAGACAAAATGAAAACTTGGTTTATTCTGAATGTTGGAAACCTATATATGTACAAAGATGTAACTTCATTTGTCAGAGTTTTTGAAACATTCCAATTATTTGAAGTTATTGCAATACTCAATATTTTCACTCATAAATATCGTTCAGTTTCTTCTAAATGTACATAAAATCTTTTGTTAGACTGTTTGGTTGTAATTTTAAAAGCTCTGTGGCCTAAATGGGAAGGTATACAAAATTGTTACTACATAAAAATATATTATAAACATATATTGGACACCTGATGAAGCTTATCACAGCTTTGAGAGCAGCAAGACTTACAAAAGCTGAAGATGATAAACTATGTTGAAGCTTAGATGAAGCTAAACTACTAACAACCATTAAGCTTTGCCTTGCACAAAAAATTAATGAACCAATGAAACCATCATAGAACTTTGAGAACGCTCGTAAAAGCTGTATTCCTACTATGGGTATTTAGTTGTTCCAGTGTTTGTCACTGAACCTAATGAACACTAATGAGTAGGCTGAGGATTTCTCAAGTGCTAATGCCAAAACGAACGGAAATTAGGTTGCACTGCAATTCAGAGTAGCAATTTCCATGTAGAATTCCAATGCAATATATGCTATAATCTTCGCAAAAGTTAAAGGCATATGGAGGCGGGCCGTACTGCAGACTCCAGCGAATCCTAAGCTTGACCCTCCTACCAGCGCTGCCGAATGTGGTACGTGGTCTTATGTACAGAACCTCTGCCGGTACACGCACTACGCTTGGCAACAGCGCTCCGCTTGAGCATTGGCCAGCGTTCACATGCCTCTAACTTTAGCGAGCGGTATAGTGTTCCTTGAAAGCTATGCAATCTATCATAATGAAACTTTTACCACTTATATATCAGCCTCTTCTGATTCAGAAACCATAATCAAATCATAAATAAAGTTAATAATTTTTGCTCCCTTAATGTTCCAATAAACACAAAATTTTCAAAAATGTTCACACATTTTCTTCTTTATGTGCACTTTTCTCCTAAACAGTTAAAGGGACACATTTCAAACTTTTTAATCACTTTACAAACATGCTATTCAACATAGCTAGTGAACCATTAAGACATTTTAATCAATAATACAAATTTAAAAAGTAAATAATAATGTACACTTTGTTTTAATTTTTTATATATGAAAATATATCTTTGAGAAATTTCATGAAACTGTAACATATAACGCTTTCACCAGCTGTTTAGAGCAGTAATAATGGCAAAAGAAGATAATGTGTTTTTATGTAACATATCCCAAATTCAAAACATTCCTGGTCCACATTCCTCACATCCAGTTGTCTCAGCATCCTCTCTCCTCCTCTTTTCACCTCGCATCCTAATTCTTCTCTTAAAAATTAGTTTCTTTTATTTCAGCTCTATAATTGCATATTAATGTATTTTTGAGGTGCACTATCCCACTAGTTCGGTATAAAGTAGATATTCAATATGAGATGCCAATGGGTAGAATGGGTAGAGAAGTTCATGTGAAGTTCGTATTCTACAAAATACTTTTTTTGCTGATTTAATAAATTGATTAAGAGCATTCAAATTCAAATATTTTTCAATTATATTCCGTTTATTTCTATATCAAGTGTCGCACTAGTCTGATTTGAAATAAATATTAAATTTGGGATCTAAACTTCTTGCTTAAACATTTATTCAACAAGGTATTGAACAATTATATTCGTATTGCGTAAATGTTTAAGGAAAACTTAATGTTTTTGATAATAATACGAGAGCCAACCATGGTAACAGAACATCTCATTTTACGTCCTGTTATTTCCAAGGAAGCATACAAAACGTCATTCATTTATACCTAATGTCAAAATCTTCAAATTTTAGCACACTCAGAAGGTCGCAGATCTTTTCTGCCTTAATTTGATATCCATCTGGATACTCAGGAACTAACTGAAAATCCTCGTAGATAGGCTCATGCGGGACTACTGCCAAATAGTTGTTTGTACATATTATATGTATCTGCCAACAATACCTAGAAGTATAGGTTACAGAGAGGGTGGGGAAACCTCGCACACTACGACCTACGTGGATCTATTGTGGCTATCACGCCCCAGGAGAAGGGATGAAGTAAAGGAACCACACGAGTCTATGCGCCCCAGGTGAAGACGCGCGGAAGTCCATAACAGTTCCAGGCTCAAAGACCGGTCACACTGCTGGAGTTGCCGATGAACGACGGGCGATGAACAACCCGTCGGCCAATCAACCTTCTAGTATCCATGAGGAGTACTCTGTCCTTTAGCGAGCAGGATAGCTCAGCTGGGAACGTCTGCGGCCCACATTCGGGAGGTTGTGGGGTCGACTCCCACGGCCAACCTTTCAGACTGGGTTTTTTTTTCGGGCTTTTCCCGGATCCCTAATGTGACTGCTGGAAAGGACATTTACCTTACATCATCCCCCGTTTCATTTCTTTTCAGTGCATCCATTTCATCCTCTCTATCCGGTCTTTCCAGATTGTGTCAGCGGGGTCGCCGGTGGACTGCGCTACGATGGTGCTTACGATCTGGAAATATGGTGTTCGGCTGAGGGGAAGCGCTGTGGTCTGCTGGCCACCCTTCCAGGTGGACTGATTGATCAGCCGGACCTGGCTAACTGTTGGTGGGCTCTCTGTGGCGACCTGGAACTCCGTCGGGTTGAAGAACTTGCCTGTACCTGTTAGGCACCCACCGCCTGTGATGCGTTCTAGCCGCCTATATGGTATTTTAATCTCATCCTTGCACCCAGAGTCTGACGCATAATAAGACCTCCGCTGACGTGCTGGAATCCCTTCCGTGACTGACAGACAGACGTTTTCCTTTGATCTATCATTCGCGACATCTGTCCGGCACCGCTATACGCCACGAAACCTAGAAGCGCACCTGAAAGATGAGAAGGAAATGGAATGAAAGGGAAATGGAGGGGAAGAACCACCCCAGAATTCGCTTACCGTCAAGGGAACCCACGAAACACTAAAATCAGAGTAGGCAATCGACGGGAATCGAGCCCAGGAGCTCAGAATACGAGCCTCAGGCATTGCTGTGGAGTCATTTCCCCAGAGACCCTTGATTTTATTTGTTATAGGGGCCGATTGTTAAAATTAGTAGGAATGATATGCTTGTGCTTCTTCAAATTATTATATTTGATCTAAAAGGGATAGGTCCAGAATACCCAGCAATAAAATACTTCTAGGAATGTACCGAGCACGAGAATGTGTAAAGTTAACCCTAATTATAGAACAACTAAAAAAAAAGTTTTGTTTTAACGTTGGGTATCATATCAGTTTATAAAGATATTTAACATTAACTATTCCTTTTTTACCTTCTTACATGAATCACATCAGGTATTATGCCAACCCTTATTATAGAACTTATGCTACCACTGGTAACAAAATGTCTGAGCAATGTTTTAAGAAAATGTATTTTAAAATTAGGTATTATATCTCGTCATGTTTATAAAGGTAATACTTAGCATTTTTTAAATATTCCTTTTTTACCTTTTCACATGAATCACATTATACCGACGGGGAGCACTTTATGACCACCTTGACATTTCATTGTTTCTCAAACAGACCAATAATGAAAATTTGAAACAATTACACAATTCAGTAATAGAAACAGCGATTGACAATAACTATTAACTGCATGCCTTTAATAAAAAAATTAAAAGAATTACAGGTTGTGGGCATAAAGTACTCCCCCTTGGTATTGCTAGGGTTAAAAGGGACAATGAATAGACGAAGAAAGACACAACCGAACGACACATGTCAACGCACTCCATACTTATACTCAAAGTTGCGATATTTTCTACGAAAACCTGTTTACGAATTATGCTCATCTAAACATTCTCTACATTGGCAGTTTTAGTTTTCCTAGCATTAGATGTTTGGATAAGACGCATTGTAAGTTTAACATATAAGATTTTGGTATGTAAGTTGTGAGTTTCAATTCTAGGTAAGAGCGTGGCACTGTGCTATAACGGAGCACCGGACATTAATATTGCATTTCAGGCAATGTACAGCTCAGCCCATTTGAGATTAATGAGGAAGGAATTTAGAAGCAGACATGTCAGATGAAGTACTCCAGTTCACGAAATGACTTATTTACCGGGAGAGTGAAGTTGTAGTAGTGCTGATTTTAGCTACCACTGCACCACTGATACCACGATTCAAGTATGGTCAGTCCTTGAAGTCCTTTTGACCACGTTGAACGAGTGGAGGAAATAAACTACTATGTCTTTGCTTCTGGGAATAGTGTAACCTAAATTAGCAAATACTTACAGTTTTGTATTCCTTCCCCTTAAAAAGTGAAATTTTCTGAACAATATTATATACATACATTTATGGTGTGGACAATTATTGTCATAGTTAAATTAATTTTATATAGTCATGTTCCTGCAGAACATCAGCAAATTTCATATACGTAAATTTTACGGGTAAAAAGGCCTTCTTACTTAATAAAAAAAAGAAGCATGAAATGTTGCACATTTAATTTTCATTTATGAATGTGAAGTAGTTATTAAGCACATTAAGACGTCGAAAACCTGTTGTAAAATGACTTAAAAATAGTCAACAAACTTTTAAGACTAAACCATTTAGCATATAGCAATGATTCTGCTTCCTAAAGCAACTAAACTTGCTCAGAACATGCACACAGTTTTTCTTTTAAATAGTTTCTTAAGAAAATTAATTATGATAGAACTACGAACCACACACCAAAATAATTATCATCCGGTTCTATGTAGCAACTCTTTTTTTCAGAATTGTAACTAATGTTAAGTGATGTAAAATTAATACACGCTCAGAGTAACCTGTCCCCTTGAAGTTGAGACCAGACGCTTGTTGCATTGAATTGCAGAATCTCTTGTTACACAGGTTTCTCGAATTTTAATATTGTTTTCACACAATAGTCTCTAATTGAATGCCAAAAAATATTAATGGATTATATGCAAATATTGTAACAAAAACAAGTCCAAGCAAGTTATATTTTCCAATTTTATTTTCTTCCAACTGAATGCACAACACAGATCTCTTCTCGAAGTTAACACAATCAGCAGTCCTTCATGATATTACAATTCACAGCTGTTTTCTTGTCGTAACCTTGACTGACTCCTTTCTGTCCTCACCTTCTCTATCTCTCAAACAGCTGACTCTGGTCATACAATAACTCGACACTCATTAGCTTCTTCGCCATCTTTCTTCACCGGTAGTCAGTTCTCTTCGGACGACCGTTCACACGCAGCTGACACATACACACACATATTCGAGCTAAAAGCTGGCCTCCCCCTACTCCCGTTGCCCCGCCACCTTATATAGCGAGGATGACGTCACACGGACCTTTCTTCCACTTCTACAAATACGCCTGCCGCCGGTCACTTCTCGAACAATCTTGAAAACCGCCTTGACGTGCAGCGCTCGCTATTATCACGTGTTCATAAACAGTCGGACGCGGCAGTCTGACCTTAAGTACCTTTGATGCCTGTGGTGTGAAGCAGCCCTGCCCCGAGCCTTGCGCTGCATTGTCGCTGCTGTCGGCCGGTGTCATAATATTCTTTTGCACAGAATAAGATATAATTCACTGAAGACGTCCCTCCACATCACTTCTCTATATCTCTGCACTTCTGAAATATCAACACGCGCCAAATTTCCCTCTGACTCACGTCTCTCCCAGGGGCGATATGAAAACTATAATTAATTCCAAATATTTATAGCACGATCAGTTAACATATGAGTCCGCCAGAAGAAATATAATAATATTAATAAGAAAATGTTGATGTCAAACTTCATATCAGTAGATATGGAAGAAACATGCATACTTTAAAACATAGAACCACTGTAACTCTAGGATTGAAAACATCTGGAAGGGATCTAGGCTTAAATTAATGATGAAAGTACCCTCCTTCTGTGGTAACATATTAGAATCCTTTAACTTCAGAAATATATTTAAAAACTGGCTTGCGATATTGAAATCTTAGCTCAAATAATAGATACAGCAATCAATATATCCAAAAGTAGAAATAAATAAAAAATGGAGGTGATAGATGTTCTCCAAAACAATTTAACGATTGGATGACGAAGATTCATCCGTAGCGTTTGTATTCAGGTGAGTAATAAATCAAAGAGTCCACGTCACTCCCAGCTGTAAGTTTATAAATGATCTTTTCAAAATATCGATTTCTATTGCACAGGCCGAAGGCCATACATTTTTTCTGAGCAACCAGCGTAGGAAGAACGTCACTCAGGAGGGATGGTGTTTCCTGGAATCAGACTAGCATTTTGTGTTCCTACACCAGTGTCTTAACGCCCTCTTTTACAACTAGTGTTGAAATGTCATCAAGGACACTTTCAAGTCTCAGCAGACTCAAAAGCGCTAGGACTTCTGTCAAGTTGTACGAGAACACAGAAACCATAATAACAACAGTGCTTTGAGCTAATAGTTGCCTTTGGTAGTGCTAGTGGTAGAGGTGGTAGTGATGGTCGTGGGCCTGGTGGTAGTGGTAGTGGTGGAGGTGGAGGTGGAGGTGGAGGTGGAGGTGGAGGTGGAGGTGGAGGTGGAGGTGGAGGTGGAGGTGGAGGTGGAGGTGGAGGTGGAGGTGGAGGTGGAGGTGGAGGTGGAGGTGGAGGTGGAGGTGGAGGTGGAGGTGGAGGTGGAGGTGGAGGTGGAGGTGGAGGTGGAGGTGGAGGTGGAGGTGGAGGTGGAGGTGGAGGTGGAGGTGGAGGTGGAGGTGGAGGTGGAGGTGGAGGTGGAGGTGGAGGTGGAGGTGGAGGTGGAGGTGGAGGTGGAGGTGGAGGTGGAGGTGGAGGTGGAGGTGGAGGTGGAGGTGGAGGTGGAGGTGGAGGTGGAGGTGGAGGTGGAGGTGGAGGTGGAGGTGGAGGTGGAGGTGGAGGTGGAGGTGGAGGTGGAGGTGGAGGTGGAGGTGGAGGTGGAGGTGGAGGTGGAGGTGGAGGTGGAGGTGGAGGTGGAGGTGGAGGTGGAGGTGGAGGTGGAGGTGGAGGTGGAGGTGGAGGTGGAGGTGGAGGTGGAGGTGGAGGTGGAGGTGGAGGTGGAGGTGGAGGTGGAGGTGGAGGTGGAGGTGGTGGAGGTGGAGGTGGAGGTGGAGGTGGTGGTGGTGGTGGTGGTGGTGGTGGTGGTGGTGGTGGTGGTGGTGGTGGTGGTGGTGGTGGTGGTGGTGGTGGTGGTGGTGGTGGTGGTGGTGGTGGTGGTGGTGGTGGTGGTGGTGGTGGTGGTGATAAAGATGGTGATGGTGATGAAGGTGGTGGAGAAAATAATTTCCCAGCATTAGAAAGGAAACAAATATTGCACAGTAATTCATATACTAATAAGTGTTTCTTATTCTTAACCAAATAGCATTCGGCTTCATGTTTGGCAATGTCGCATAGTTGCTGTTATTACTACAAATACAGTATTTACTGTCAGCACATCGTTTCAATTCAGTACGAGATAGGGACCGCAAAGTGGTTTTTGAATTATCATGTAAATATTATAAACTACAGGAGCGCCTTTAAGAAGCAACGCTATATTTTTGTTTCTTGTTGACAAATGCAGGGCATTTTGTCGCACTAAACATTGCTAAACTTATGAAACCGCTTAACCATGGTGGTAACTGGATAGTCAGGGTATTCCCTAATTTCTACTGTTTGCTGGGCAGGCCAGGAACTAGTGGTCACGATACAATGAGATACCACCAGAGGTCTGCACAGCAATTCGATATTCACGTTCCGTTTCTTTCCGTTCGCCAACAAAGAACAAACACTAGCAGCCATAATGCATAGCATTTTGGGAAGAAGTTATACTAGGTAGAAGGGGCACAACTACCACCCTTTGAAATCAGAGAGAGAGATACTGACGACTTTACTGAAACTGCTTATAACATGTTAACTCGCGTCTTTCACACACATGTTGAATAACGCTTTCAAATGTACAGACGTCTGGCAAGTAACCGCTTTCCCTTGCAGGTGAGCAAGACGAATCGCATGTATGTGATTGGGCTTTCACGTATGGTGGCCATTCAGAATAAAATATCTTCCGGACTTGTAGGCCGTGGTCAACGTGTAGACCGTTGGATCCTCTGAAGCTGTTCAACGTAGACTTGAGCAAAATGTTAGGAGCCATTCCCACACGTCGACCACGGCCTACAAGCCCGGAAGATATTTTATTCCAAAAAAGAGACAAACTGTGTTTTATGGGCAAGATCACAGCTGAATCACGGGAAATTAAGTGCTTCTATACATGGCCCTAAATTTACTACAAAACTATAATTGAATAAATACACACAAGTTGTGCATAAGTTAAAGAAGTTTTGTTTATCGTATCTTGCACTACGGACTTGATTGTTCACATTCAAGCAGGTCGTGGAAACCCTTGGTCGTGCATATTTTGTGATGTTATCCATGCACTACTATTGAGTTCTCCAGGTGACGGAGTTCTTGATTTGTCTTGGTCCAGGATCTGTTTGTCATGACTTCTACAAATGTGCTGCAAAGTTATGGGCATATTAACTTTTGCTAATTGTAGTTGCTCCCAGCGCAGTCCTTTGTGTGCTTTCAGGATAATATTTAATGTTTAATGCAAATCATTAAACCTAACCACATTTTGAGCACACCTTAAATAAAAGAAAATTCTTGCTTAGTTTAAACACTCAATGTTAAAAACCATAGGTACAGCAGTTATGAACTATCGATTACAAAAACTGAAAACTTAAGAGTTTGCATAAGGTTTCAATAAAAGTATATGAAAGTAATATGAGTAATCTTATCCAGAAAGCAAAGGAACTGCAATGAAACGAAATGTTAACTTTATTTAAACATTTAATGAAAGAGACTAACGACTGAGCTATACAATGCTTAGTTAACAACTGAAATAGAACTATAGAATTGTGGTGCCGCCTTCCAGAACATCTAATACCTAGGAGGATTTGCCCATTATGTGGAAAATAGGAAGACTGGTCGCCTATTTTGGCAGCATGTGTGCAAACGGAGGACTCTAGGGAAACAATGATTACCTGAGGTACTTTTGGCTTCCTACAGGTGGACAATATGTTGGGACTCGATCCTAAACAGGCAAAACTGGCCAACTTGGGCGCGTACTTACTTAAGGCACGTATATATGGAGATAAGATATTCGTATAAATATTGTTTAAACATATTTTGTTATCAAGCATTTGAGTGTATGAGTATGTTTGTGTGTGTGTTTCGAAGTATTTTATCGTTGTAGGTGTATGTTTACAGTGTTGTGAATATAAATTAACTGTAGTGAAGATTACCAAATCAAGTACTTTTGCTAGAAAGTATGTATGGTCTTTCAACCCATGCAACTGTGCTACGCAATTAATGTAAGTCCACCACCCATACCCGCCATTCTAACCCCACTCCCACCACCCACCATTTGCGAGTCTTATATAAGGTCAGTGATTCAGAAATAACTCCAATGTAAATTATGATTTGTAAAAACTGCTAAATTGTAGACAAACTATGTCCTCAGTGAAAAAAGTGAAGATATAAATAACGTAGATCAGATAATTTTGTATCCTATACTTCAATAAGACTAAACATTATTCATAATGCAATTATGCAATGAAAAGTGTATATAAACCAATTTATTTTTCACCTAAATAAGCATTAAAAAGACTAAACAGAAGTAAATAACTTGTATACACCTTTCTTCAAGAGCTATTTGAAACATTTACCTAACAGACTTGAATTTTTAATTTAAATGTGTTTCTATGTAGGAGAATCAAAATAAGGACTCCGGTTTCTATATTGCTTCAGTGGACACTAAAATATGCAACCTACCTTAGACGTACTGCAGCAGAAATTCGGTGCACATTTCGGAGAGAAATACGTCCTCAAAAAGAGATAAAATCTTATTTGTAAGTATATGTATCTGCCTGGCATCTGTTCCTTTTTCATCTTAGCCATTGTGTATTAAAACCGTTACCAGCTGCATAGGAATAAACGTGATCACAATATTCTGGGAGTTCCAAATTCTTGGGTCAACTTCTAGATGTGTATTGTACGGATGTTTTCCTCAACTTTCACCGAATAAGAAATGCTTTTGCCGCCCATCCCTAGTGTACAGACTTCTCCCCACATGTAGGGGGGATTCAGTTTTTGTGGGGCGTAATGTTTATTACAGTGGTATGTATACTTCTCATTGTAAGGAATCATGAGGTGTAACGCTCACACATCCTGTACACAACAGTTATGGGCAAATTATGCTTATACTCCTGTATTATCTAAGTTACCTTTAGGAATTCTTTTCCATTGTCCCTGAACATACACACTTTTTCAAAGTTGATTAAACAGAATTCCACCGATCTTTCCAATGTCATTCTCAGCTGCGACATAAAAGGAATGCTTATTTATTTGAGCTATAACGGACTGATGCTCCTGATACAGGGAGCTACATATACATTACATGTACAATTTTAAACATAAGAATATAATTAACACAAAAGGAGGAAAAGTTAAGACTAAATATAAACAACAATTTAAACTATTATTAAAGATATGAAAATGCAATTTGTACACTGATGAAAGGTATTTCACAAATAGTGCAACTGAAAATCACATACAATTAATTCCCTATTTAGCCGTTTATTAAATTGTTCATAGGGAAAGCTGTGGTCCAACTCTATTTTTGTTAGGACTTCATTTTATTTAGAGCACAACCTCAGAACAGGGGAGTTTTAAACGATAAAGTAAATATATAAATGTATATAACTTTTGGAGTGCATACACTTTCTTGAGCAGTTGCTCTGCTTTGTTAAAGAGGCACTTGTATTAACCGGCAAGTGGAAAGCAATAGATTATCGGCCGAGCAGGATCCCACTTGAGCTGCGCAAACACAATCTATGGATGAACCTAACAGGTAGTGGCAAAAGAAAGAACATTGCTGACTCTAAACAGCATGAAGTTTAAGGTGTCGATGGCTGGATGTACAGACTTAATTAATAGCTTTGAAAATGTATGTGAAACCCTAATCAGATGAATGCGACTTGTTTTAGGAATAAAGTACGACACGACATCTAATGCTTTGTCCTCTACACAGAATGTCATTCCTGGAAGCACATTTTGAGATTACTGTAAATAATTTCCCTGCATGACTAATGGATCCAATTCGCCTTTCTCATCTTGCCAATGTGATGTTCACTGCTGGTAGAATTTTAAACCCACAAGTATTCTACAACTTGGCACTGAAACAATTCCTTATCAAGATATCTACCTCCTGAAATAAGCATATGGATTGCACGAGTAAGCCCATGAGAAGTTTGTTGCAGTGTTGGGTACAGGATAAGAGGTACAGCACTGCACATTGTTCTTTTATTCAATAGTCAGACCTGTGTTCGAGAGAAAAGCTTAAAGAATTTCTACCCCAACAATACCGATAAACTAATGTATCAACAGCCTCCGTATCCTACAATGCAAATCATTTTAAGACAACTGGATATGATTTTAACTAAAGTAAATTACATCAACATTAAATACCGAACAAGTAAGTCATTTATAAATCCCAGGATGGTATGTGTCCTGAACACAGATGGAAATCCAGAAGGTAATTTGTTATCTTTCGGAAGAACGAATGAATAAATGTGAAGTGTAGTACCTTTTCTTATCTTCTTGTTGGTTTTATCTTCGCATTCATTCTCAGGTCATTTGTTTATGAGACATACGAAAAATATAAAATTTCTCCTCCATTCATGTCTTTGTAACTTAATGGCGGAGTCTCTCTAAAATCCCTCAAATTCATATAACACTTTGTCTGTGTGAAAGCTCAAACCTAAGTAACAGATTATCTTTAAGAAGAAAATTGATGTCGTTAGCCTCTTGGCTTCTAGGACAAAGATAAAATTGGCCAAGATAAAATCCACAAATTACGTGAAGAGAAGAATTGGCGCAACGTGCGTTTGCATCTATTGGTACGTGTCATTAATAAATTTTACTGGTTGTGCGTGCCGTGCCCGGACAAAGGGTGGCCGGCAACCCTCGCCTTTTGCTCACCCTTATTTTCTACCCCTAACTGCCATTTATACGAGAAATTTAAACCCTTGTCTTTCCTTTCTCTCTTATTTTTAACGACCTTCGCGGCTGAGCGCATGTACATCGGTACGACTTAATGCTCGTATTTAAAGACGAAGATTATTCATATGACCTACCCCATTACCACAATCCCGTACAACCACAGAATGGACCCAGTCTCCTGCCCTTGCAGCTGGGAAACGTTCCTCTTATATTTTTTGTTAAGTGCCATAAACATACAACAAATATTTGCTTGTTCTCCACTCTGAAATATTTAGCTACGCCAGTATTCTTTTTGAGAGTTACCCATTAAGGATTTTAAATTGGCCATCGCAAACTATTATACCGGGCCTGGTGAAGTAATCATCAAGCAGCATTGTCACATCCAGACGTAACTCTGGCCACCAAACACATAGAGAGTGTAAAATGTTACAAGGTACGTTTGCAAATGTTATTTGGCCCTGAAATATTTCGTTATCTCAAGACATGTACCTCTAGAAATAGGCATATGAATGGGACGAGTAAAGCTGTTGAGAAAGTTGTTGAATTTCAGCTGCTCTAACACTTTCTTACATTAAAGCAGGGCCTCTCAAAGTTTAAAATCACACTGGGTGCAATGCAAGCTACAGAGGTTCCTTGCACCGTGCATCGTGGTGACTCGGTTAAGGTCGACTCAACTCGCGCGTAGCAGAGCGAAGAAGCGAGGAAGCGTGAGTTTATAGACGGCTTGCTTATCAATTAAATAAATACTTGCTATAAAACTACTCGTGCCTAATAATGGAGTAGGCTTCAGCAAAGAATGCCGAAAGTCCATTTACATCAGAGTGGAAACTTCCTTATTTTTGACAGCCGTACCGATAGAACAGGATACCTCATCTGCGGTACAATAATTACATGTGTAAGAAAATCATGTGCTGAAAGACACTACAAAGAGTACATGAAAAACATGCTGAAATCATAGGGGACGCTAGACAGAAAGAATTAAAGTGGTTGCATCTTTATCCAGAAATAAAGTTAGCACCACTGCCCTCTAAATCATTAAAATAAAAGACCAGATCTGTTCACAAAAATCAAATTAATCAGTTTAACATTACGTACCGCACGTAGACATTACGCAATGAGGAAGAAACAGCTGTGAAAGTGAGGAAGGGAGAGACTGCAAAGCGAGCAAGACAAGCGTAAGGAAAGAGTCTGTGAATGTTTACACTCAGATGTACTTTTCATAGTCGCATTTTGTACTTTGCACCACGCAGTGCAACGGTGCATGCACCCTGAGAGGCCCTGCATTAAAGGGTAAATAACCGCACGAATTAACAACACAACCGACTGGTATTCTTTTTGCTTCTGCATATTCCACTTCCACAACAAATTTTCCGTTGGAGACAATGGCTTCCTGATTTTCGCAGGCATGTACACGAGATATTCAGTGTTTAGTACAGTGCGTTCGGAGATCGCCCGGACCGCCTTGCGGTGGCACCGAACCGGGCGAGGACCGGCGCGTCCTCCACCAAAGTTACGTGTAAACGATCGGAAACTATTAAAATCGGCACTACTGAGCCGCTCGCGTTCTCGCCTCGCTCCACCGGTCAGCCTTCCCGTTCACTGGTGTTGAGGTTCCGATACGCCTCATTCAGTGGCGAGTATAGCTGTTTCATGAATAGTGGTAGAGAGAATTTGTTGTAAGCTACAAGAACAGGAAAGTTTGCTGTTTAATATGAGGATTTCAATTTGCAAACATAAAACCTTATAATATCAAACGCCACTATGATCAGAAGCATAAATCAAACTTTGGTGATCTCACAGGTATTTACTATTTCAAAGGGTACTTTCTGCATACTCGTATTTGTAAAGATATAAAGGGGACGATATGATTCCACTTTTAGGGGTTTAGTTTCTTATTAGTTTATTTAATATAAACTATTGTATTTCGTGTTTCAAAGTTTGAACACAATATTAAGTTTAAAACCAATCAATTTATGTTGATCAAATAGTTTTAAAAATATTGTAAGTCCAAATAGCAATGGAACTTTACTGACTCAGTTATTGTGAAAAAGAAACAATTTAATATATTAATCACAAGACAGCGTACGGATATGACGCGCATAAGATACAGGAAGGTTATAAACTTGAGGATTGTGCGATTTGCCTTACCACAGTAGGTGACTTTATTGTATGAAAAATATGTTAAATATAAACAGAATACTTAATAGCAGTGCAGAAATTATTATCTACTACTGCGCAGGTAGAACGAAGCCACCACTGCACAAAACAACCACCGTCACTCGGCAAGAGAATGTGGAGTGAGTGAGGCAAGTTCAATCGCTACCTCTCCTCTCGTGCCCATGCGTGACCTATGTCTAACACAGCATTTCTGTATCTGGGATGTAGACCTTCTTTCTTCGTAGGGAATCTAAAACCTTGTAGTCTCGTTGCCTCTAAGCTCCACAACTATGTCGAAGTGTTCCAAAATATGCAACCTAAGTCACAAAATTGGTGTTTTACGTCGTATTTTGGTATCGAAAGCACTGTTCGCATACTGCGCTTTGCTTCTAGGCTAAGACTATTCAAGGGGCTGCTTTTCATTATTTATTGAATTATTTAGCCCTTACCACAACAAAGACCGCGGCATTTCATGCTGAATGACTGGCTACAAAGGACGGCCATCAAGCATCAAAAAGCCGCATTGAGGTTTTAAATTTATGGTGCTGTATTGAAATTAAATTCCTGTCAATTATTTGTTGTTATAATAAAAATTCGCTTTTAATTACTAGCAAACTGTATGCATCGTTGTGGTTTCCAAATGTTTTTCATTTGTTCCCGGCATTATATTCCCGCTGTGCGTTCGCTCCGAATGAGTAGATGTGATTTGGTGCGAGGAACGTGTGGTACCATTATTTCTTAATGAGGGCTCATGTACCCAGTCGCCATTTAAATGATATATGGAAACAGCTCTGGGACTTTTAAGTGGTTAGCAGCTCCATGCTTTGGTCATCTAGAAAACGTAATAATATATTCATGTTTGCTGTAATCAGGAAATGTATCAGAACGCCTATATAATGCATTTGCCTCAGTTCATATTTGTTTTATTACATAAGCTAACCTAACATTACATTTATCACCTTCATTTTGGATTACCTTACCTGCTTGGAAATTTTAATAGCCGCTTCAGGATTTAAAATCCAGTGTCATTGGCACTGGTTGTTTCCTAACATCTGTTACTTCCGTGCTCGGTTTTATTAACAAACTAACCTAAAAATTGAATACGTTCCTTTTAGAAGAGCGTGGTTATAAAACTACAATTGATTTTTTATATCGACAGTAATTTTCAGCTTTTTAATTCGCCTAAAAACTGTTCAAAACTAGGCAGTAGAAATAAAACATGCCGATGTAAGAGATACCAGTTCATGTTGATACGCAATCTTATTACGCACCTACCCCGCCTTTATCTGAGTATACCAATTTCCTTTTGTTGTCTGACAGCGAACGCTTTGCCTTCCTTTGCTGCTATTTCACTTGGAATAATGAAGTCAATTATTCAGCTAAAAGGATGAAGTTTAAAATCTAAATGCCTAAGAATCATGAGTCATCCCTTAATTTAATTATATCCATTTAAGTTTCCTAGAAAATGACCAAACGCGAAAGTATCAGTCTCTATCATAAAGAGTGTATATAGGTTTTAAATATCTTTATTGAAGTTAAGCATATGAAGAATCGGGTTATAATACTATGATGCAGGCCGCGGCGCACAGTGAGGGACGGTCGGGATTAAGCGCTTCACACCACTGTTTGTGTATACATGATTAACAACAATGAGCGCGGCGCGTAACAAATGATTGCTGGAACCTTCGAGAGGCATCCGGCGGTCGACGTGGTTGTAGAAGTTCCAGAAAGAAACGGGTGACGTCATCCCCGCCATATAAGAATACAAGGCAACGAGTTACGGGAATTACGGTTACGGACATGAGTCGGTCAGTGTGTCAGTGTGAGATAGCTGTGTGTGTGTGTGTGTGTGTGTGTGTGTGTGTGTGTGTGTGTGTGTGTGTGTTTGTGTGTGTGTGTTACTGTCGTCACGAAAGATACGTCGCGTTGAACTGAATAAGTTTTAATGAGTGTTGAGTGATTGTATTGTCGGAGTTAGTGTTTGAGAGGCAGAGAAGGTGAAAATGACAGTGAAAGGAACGAGTCAAGGGTACGAGAAGATAACAGTTACGAGTTGTAATATCACGAAGGGCTGTAGACTGTGTTAACTTTATTAGAAGAGAACTGCGTATTTGTGCAGAAGTTTAGAATAAAATAAAATCATAGAACAGTAACTTGGCTGATTTTGTCATTTTGTCACAATATTGAAACCATAACACCATCATCTCCTTATAAACGTGTGAATATAAGTTCAAATTTAAAAAAAAACGGCATTGTGTGAAAATAAGCCTGTTAAAACCATTTTGAAAAATGGCATAAGCGAACAAACCAGCAATATTATGGAGACGGTAGTAATTTTGTAGAAAATAAGTTTTATTTTCTTTAACTTCATTTTTAAATGGTTTTACAATCGCAGTAAACAAATTAATAGAGATGCGGTAAGCTGTCATCACAGAACGTTAGATCTCCGTGGGTTGAGTCCAGGTTGTTCCTGTCAATTCTTTAAACCTTAGCCTACACAGATTGCGAAATAAAATGGTTGGACACGCATGCAGAAAAAACCCAACAAAATCTTCGGGATTTTGGCGTAAAATTTGTCTATTTTTAGCATCATTATATTGATCGAATACATGCTTCCAACTTTAAGGTAGCTGTTTTTATATGTAATGAGGATACTAAATGTAAGTAATCAGTTAAACATAATTTTTATTTCTCGCTTGTACTAAACGCCAGTCCCTTTAAAAATAGTCAGAATGACTTAATTGGAAGGGACCAAAACCTCAAGTGACCTATTTGAGAATTTGTAATATCCATGATAGTTGACTTTTTCATTTATAAAACCTTAGCTGTTGATTTAGGTTGCAGGATACTGAAAGTAAAGTAGGAATCCTTTAACGGCAGCGCAGAAGGTCGTACAAATGGGCACTTCTACTTGAAGCTGAGCAAAGCTACAGGAGTACTAAAAATGATTCACTCTGCTCTCTCACTCCGAAAGCGACAACAATGCTATGACCGTTGATTCCGGTCAATTAGGCAAGCATAACTAAAATGTAACACTCTCCTTTAATTTGGAGAATGTTTCAATCCAAAACTGCTAGCTTATTTTGTGTAACAAATGTTATCTCAAATTTTGGGATATGGTTTGGCTAAGGAAAAATCGAATAACTCTTTTTTGCTCATTTAAATAAATTTCACTGGGTAAAATAACTACGAATGCTCAAATATTAAACTTTACATGTGATTACATTGCAGCCTTTATTTGCTATGATCCATCAAATTTAAGGTTTAAGAGTTTGTAATTTGAAAAATATGTGAATAGAAATCAACTAAAGAGTACCTTTCTCACCTTAAATAACTATACACATATGTTTGTGACAAAGAAAACAACCCCTTTATTTTAAATGAGAAATTAGTTACAATAATCAGGTATAAAAGCCTAGTCCTGTAAGGGACAGACGTGGTTTCACTATAGCAATAGAAGTGAAATATCTGCTATATACCAACACCAAAACTACCATGTCTTAGCTGCAACTATCAACAAGAAACATGCGTTCAAGGGTTAGTGTCAAAGCTGCAAAGAATGCACCTAATTTACTAAGCAACGGCCGATAACTTCTGACTGGGTAAGTTCAGCAATTGCAAAGTCAAAAAATATAAAGGTATGCTAAAACCTCTCTGACACAAGAAGTTGTCTTAGTATCTTCAGCTGCTAAACATTTACTGCTCCTAAGGATTACTGATTTCCGTATTCCTTCCCTGTAGCCCCAATCGCCACATTTTATCTCCCTGAGCATCCTTCATAGCCACCCATTCATCGCACGGCAATTCACAAGTTGCACCTAATCTCGTGGGCACTAATGTCCCTTAAGTTACCTCCCCAACCTGATACCATTCCTTCCCTTGCTCACACTTCCCTTCTTCAAGTTCCTCCTCCAAGGGTCCAACACTTGCTGCCCTCCTACGTTTCCTGAAAATGAGAACATCAGGTCTGAAGATAAAGCAAGGGATTTTCAGCCTTAGTCACTGCTAAAACGTTGGAATACGTGCATACGTATATGGGTTCAATAAAATATAAACAATCATTAACTATTTCACTATCCACTCGCACCCCGGTTGGACATTCCTTGCATCGTCATCATGATTTTCTCCAAATTGCACATATTTCAATAAGTTAGCTTCTAGGGAAAATATTTTAATTAACACTCCCTTGGTTACTAGAGGCCTGAGAGGCCGTATTTACACGTCATAGCTTGCGAACGCACCAACGTATTTGCCTGACTTGAACATCCAACATTTCACCTTGGTCTATTGTGTGCTGCAGCAACAACCTTATCTGTTTATTTCTTTAGCTGCAAGAATGACTAATCGACAGCTACGTGTCACACAGGTCAACCAGACCCTGCGCTCCTCCCCTCGTTACATATTTCTGACATTTGTTTTACCTTGTTTTGCAATATTGCTTTGTCATTGCAAGTAGTAGGTTACTTCTTATCACAAACAAGAGTAGGGTCTGCAAAATCCCAAGGATTTGGAAGAAGTGTATCATCTACCTGGTGACGCCTTTTCCATGTTACTTGTGTGAATCAGATGATTCCAATTCTGAAGACAAACTGAAAACGAGATCTTTAGATTTCGAAACTGATCATGAAGAACAGGATGAAAGTAACCTAGGTGATAACATGCATTTCATAGGTAATATCATACGATTATTAAAGTTATTATTACAATTATTATTGTTATTATTACTATTGTTATTAACATTAACAGAAGGTTTCAAATAACACGTTGTGTACCTGAACATGGCAATTTATTATCCTTCCATGTAGTGGTTTTTGTAGTGTTTAATGCCCGCTTTTACTACATACGGCACCGCAGGCGGTGACACAGATGATAAATGGAATGAAGAGCATGTAAGCATAATAATATAACACGAGGTACTAGAATCCTTGCCTAATGGTGGTCGAACTTGTTACCGACCATCAAAATATCTTAACCTTAAAGTAACAATGATTGGCATTTACTCCTTCTGGAAAACGAGAGTATCCTGCTCACGGCTTTGTACTGATAACTGTATGTTTAGCAAGTAAAAAGATTAAGGTTACTTAAGGTATCCCGCAAGTCACCAAGACCTGACATAAACAAAGACTGCACAACAAAAATGGCCAAGTCACTCAGGTGTCTGCAAAAACAAAAGACTGTACAATCGTTGGAGGTTGCTGTTTGGGATTCCAGCTATTATTCAAGTGACAGATCAACGTTACTTCCTTCCATCCTAACTCTAATGCTAAAAATTCATACAATAATAAGCAAGATAATAAGCAAGAAATAGTATACGGGGTAAAACTTTCCCTAAGATTGAAAGCGGTTCTATTGAACTTAAATGAGGACAGAAGAAGGTTGCCGAGAATAACATTAATATTTGCAATCACCAACCAACAAATGAAGCACTCAACAATCTAGCGGCTGTATTTATTTTCTTATTCATGTTTTATTTGTTTAAGTTTTAAGCTTACTTAGGCATTCGTTCTCACTGTTGATTTCCTTTCGTACCAGCATCCACTGGTAACTAACGCAGGTTTGATACAATTCACACACGCAGACACATATACACACAGAGAGAGGGTGTGTGTGTGTGTGTGTGTGTGTGTGTGTGTGTGTGTGTGTGTGTGTGTGTGTGTGTGTGTGTGTGTGCTGTATACTGATTATACACAGTAGAAAATATCAAATAGTTTTAAATCAAACGGGGTAAAGAAAATAAAAACAAATAAATGACTAAGGTGAATATATTGTGACGCCTGCCATGGTGCACAACAAAGGACGATCAGTGTCGGGCTGCCTCACACCACAGGCAGTACGTGCATCAAAGATGCTCAAAGTCAGGCTGCTTCGCGCGACAGTTTGGAACCCGGAAAACATGAAGCACGGCACATCGAACAGGTTTTCTAGATTATTCGAGAAGTATCCAGCGCCCGGCGTATTTGTATAAGTCCGAAAAAGATTCGTGTTACCCTATATAGGGTTGAGGGAACGAGCAGTACTAGTTAGTTACATATAGTTACAGACATGAGCATGGAGTCCTTCAGTTTTTAGTTTGTGTATGTGTGTGTGCATGTGAGAACCGATGCGTCATGATGGAAGAGAGCGAAGTAGTTAATGAGTGTCGAGTGATTGTATCGTCAGTCAGCTGTTTGAGAGACAGAAAAATTGAAGAAAGACAGAAAGGAGTGAGCCACAGCTACGAGAAGAAAACAGTCGAGAGTTGTAATATCACGAAAGATTGTAGACCATTAACGCCAGTAAAAGAGAACTGTGTTGTTGCGCATTGAGTTTTGGATGAGAGTAAAGAAAAGTAATTGGACTGGACTTTTGTCACTTTTGTCACACGATAAATGTCAAGAGTTCATAAATCCAATTTCCCACGTGTAAATTAAATACTAAGTTATCGAATAGTTAAAGGTTATTTTACAGTTTTCTTACAATGCTGGTAGAGGCTATATATTCGTTTATAGAGCCAATAGCGCTTAGTTTAACGAATCAATAAATTCGTTCCTACAAGCCACCCTTAAGCTCCAGAGACTAATAAATGCGGGCATAAAAATATTCTCCCCCACTCATTCTCTACTTATGTGTGTTTCAAAGTTAATGTGCTGTGAAGCACGATATGAACTAAATCACGTCTAGAGTAAGGATTTAAGTTTTCTGAGCGTAGAGTGACTCGCGCCGTAAGCTGCTATTAAACAACAAGAGGGCGATGTTTAGGTGAAGAAATAAAGGCAAGTTTTGCTTCCGACTTTTCTAAGAACAGTGTTAACGAGAGCTCCAACCTTGTTCTTGCGGCCTTCTCTTCCTCCTCCTTATACTACTTCCGTCAGGAACTGCATATCTACCCACTCCAAGGGCGTCGTAAACTTAGTGGCTAATTTGGGGAGACAGCTGCGCAGCATTCAGAAGAAGACATTCTCAAACCCCTTGGATTCCGACGTTTTCCCTTAGAGGGATGCTATCCTCTACTATCGTTATTCTGGTGGCTACTTTTAAGTAATTTGAAGGCATCTTGTTGGACATTGGGGAACTAATGTTCCCCTTAAATAGGTAAAATGGAACATTTTAAAATGCAGGGCAGAAAACCGATGACATCAGCCTAATTTAATCCAACCGTAATAAATTATACTGATCTGTTCCATTCTAAGGCATTTGTATGCATTACAAGGCGTTACTGTTCAATAAGGCGAGAGTAGAGTTACGCTGTACCAAACTTACGGTTCTGTAGTTTTGATACCGTACATAAATGACGTAGTAATTGGCAAAATTGCCAGTAGTATTGATAGCATTACTAGGGAAATAAATACAACACAAAATACAGGAAATTAAGGAATGTAATGAGGAGCTTCCAAATATTTCAGAAGACATTGCTGTTCCGTGCGTTAAGCGGGCTTTATACTCTCTCTCTCTCTCTCTCTCTCTCTCTCTCTCTCTCTCTCTCTCTCTCTCTCTATCTATCTCTCTCTCTCTCAGTGTGGAGATGGTTCAAACTACAATGCTTCCTTTTCTAGAGGAATCTAGTAAAACATATTCAAAAAACGTAAACAACTTGATCTATATGAAGTAACGCCCGACAGTTATGCAACACACCTAACGTACAGGTAACGCGGGTAGGTTCTTTACTGACCAAGCCTACCAGGAAAACTACCATAGTCTACACTTACTTATGATAGTGTACGGTAGCCTACGGTAGTTTTATAACTCTAGGCGACAGTTGACAGTAACACAAAACTCTAGGTTCCCATGTTATTCGTTTACTCCCCAAACTTCTTACAGCAAGTCCTTAGTGCTAGTTGCCTGCTTAAAGCAACGCTACACTGAAAATTTGGTCAGAATGCTCAAAACCTTGGGCACCTTTTGGTAGCTTAGGGTGTTTAGAAATAGAAGATGGGAAGTTTTATCATTTGTACCACTTTAGGTCGTAGTAGAACCATTTAAAGAGACACGTGCAGATGGTCGTTTACGTTTAAATGTCCTGTAAGGCTACACTGAAGAATTCAACTTCTTTAATAATCAACCTATCACTGTGCAAATTTAACCACATAATAAGATCATTAGTCTAAACTAACATAGATTTTCATGTTGGTATACCAAATACTTCATTAGTTAATTATTTTGTGCGAGAATGTTGTAAAAGTTATTCGCTATATAAAATGTTCAATGTGCCAAAGGGTTTAAATTTTTCAAGGTGAATTTCTGTTTTTGACTTGTGTAATGTGTTATAAAAAGATCCAAATTCTTATTTTTTTAGAGTATTGTTTTATAATTTATTCTATTTTTTCCATTATGTTAACTCAAAAATGTTGAAAAGAGTATTTTTAACATTTTAATTTATCTACAGGAAACATGAGCATTTATAAGAAAAGGAGAAAGCGAAGTTCACTATTTACATATTCTGGACATAACCTGTACGTTTTACTAAGCTAAATGAAAATATTTGACATTGGTACATACTGTATTCTAATTGTGTCATTGTCAAAGGAGAACAGAGCCCTTTCACAAGGGGTTATCAAGAAAGTACTGCTGTTGTACATTCATTTACTCGTAGCTTTGATGAGCTACAGGAAAGATGCACAGCAGGGAAAACATAGAACACAAATGTATTAATGAATTAGGGACAAAGACCAGTGAGTGGAAAGACAGTCGTCGACTTCGGCGGAATGTCACTTCTGATCAGTGTGATAAAAAGTCATCCCGCAGGATGCTGAAATATGGTAAACTTACTGCACAGCAGAAGAAATAACAGAAAGAGGGTCCCATATATGCAGGAGAATTTTGACTCCCTGAAAAGGTTAGAAGTATAAAATTTGAACAACCATTACTTTAAAACTAATTTTCTGAGAAACCTTTTTTCTAATATTTTTCAATATACAAGATGTCTCACGCATCACAGCTTTTCATTTAGCTTACTGAAATTAATAGGATATGTCCATAATATGTAAATAAAGATATTCATTTTCCCTTTTCTTATAAATGCTCCTGTTTTGTAAATTACATAGTGTTGAAGTATGAAAAAGTTACTATTTTCAAAAAAGTTTGGGGTTGCATAAGAAAAAAAATTCCAACAAATGGTAAAAGAATATGATAAAACATTGCATGCAAGTTTAGAATGATGTTTTAATAACGTGGTAAGATTTGCATAGTGATAGGCTGATTGTTAAAGAATTTAGAATTTTCAGCGTAGCCTTGCCTTAAGGTTTTTCCTTGTCTTGCAAACAAGTCTCATAACGGCTTGAAGTCATTTGAGTATTCAGTCATTTTTATTCAACGTCCACAAAAACCCGGTCCATTCTACGAGTATTAACGCTCTCGCTCTCAAAAGCAAAACGGAATGAAAAAAAGAACGTTCATAGTAATATCACGTACCTACAGGCAGTCCAAATACGTCCGTACCGCTCGCTAGGAATTCGCTCTTGGCAGCTGGACGTGCCACAGCCGGTCGCATTTGTACTCTTGCTGCGTTTCTTATTACTGTGTATAAAACATTACTTTAAAGAAATTGTAAATGTCACCCACTCTGAGCTAAAACATGCTTTGTACGGGATAAACACTTTGTGATTAACACCATACATTTTTCAGCAGAGTAAACGTGATTTTATTTATGATTACAGATACGGAGCGATTAAACGGCTTGAGCTATTCTGAAACGCGCAGGTAAAAGGTCAGCAGTGGGGAGAACTGTCAGACATGACCGAAATGATAAATGCCATGCGAATTCTGGAAGCTCCATATTTTTAGCTTTCCTCTCTTACACACGTTATTATTCTAAAAGAAACAACCGCGACACGTGGTGGGCATGAACCGCTTTTGCTCTCACTTTGAACTAATTGCTCAGCCCATCAAGCATTGACTGAGGACAGCACACCTTGCTTAAGTACAGAACCGAGTGAGATGGCTCCGCGGTAACGTGAGAGGTTCGCATTCGGGAGGTCGTGGTTAGATTCCCGTAGCCGACCATCCTGGCCCATGGGTTTTCTCGGGGTTTTCTCGGGGTTTCCTCGGGTTACTTGGTGAATGTTGGGAAGCATAATTCCATCCCCAGAACTTCCTATACTTCCATTTCTTTCCATTAATAATTTCGTTTCATCGTCCATTCCCGTTGGTTCTTTCAGGGTCGCAATTGTCAGCGAAGGCATTAGGTGCAGTTTGGCAAGGATGATATGAACACATCCCTCATTGTCCGTGGGATTCGGGTAGGGGGGCCGCAACTGGGGGCGTTGGATCCAGCACCGAAGTCTCCCCTGCGAGGCTCCCGGAAGACCTAAAGACTTCCCGGGGCTGCCGCCTCGGGGCATAGATACAATAAGCATGGATTCAGTGCCGAGCCCTCTACGTATCTCTCCTATTCATACTACTAAGTACAGGGTTTTGGCTTTATAAAAAATTGTTCATCATTAAAGACGGCGCGCCACGAACTAAAACAAATTGTTTGTTTATTACTAACAAAATTGATTTCTTCCTAATTTCAAATTAAAAAAAGAATTCAATGTGCTAGGGAAAAACAAAACCAGACGCTGAACTTGAACATCTTACAAGTTGCTCTTAGGTAATACCTTCATCTCTTAATCGAAGTTACTTTATAAACATACATTTTCTGTATAATTTACTTTTAAATGTCTGTGAGGACACTAAACTTAGACATATTCACTATAGGAAAGAGAACTAACTTAACTTTTTGTGCCATAATTTTACTTTCTCTTATACATACTTAAAAGTAGAGGAAGTATTGTATTCCACCTGAAATTTCCAAACCAAGAATTCATCAGAAAGAAACTTTCTGAAACTCTCTGGGTCCTAAAGCAGCGTTTTTAGAAAAAGGTCTGCATCTGTCTGTCTGTCTGGTATGTGTCTGTATGTATGTGCGCGCGCGTGTATCTTTCAACAGCATAACCCAAAAACGAAAATTCAATCAATTGTAAAACACAGTGTTCATATTTCGCATCTTCCAAGGATTCGACACGAAGATTTAAAAAATCCCCATCCCAAACAACTGCTCAAATATCTTCTTTTTTAGAAAACTTTAGCATTCTTAAAATACCTCGAACGATTTTGATTAAATTACGAAATTAGTATTTAACTTCAGCATCTTCCAATATTGCGAGACGAAGATTAAATAAAAAACCAACCCTAACTACTTTTTATATGGAGCTTTTTCCGAAAATGTTGGCTTTCTCAAAAAGGCTCTAATGCGTTTGATTTAATTAGCATGTGTTTAAGATATTTTCATGATAAATTAAATGTGTCTTGCATTTTTATAGGCTCTGAGTTTTTTTTTCATTGTGAATTATTTTTGCATAACGGGTAAACTGCAAGAGATAGGCAAAATCGTCGTACACAAAAATGTAGAGTTCGTTAAATCTCACAATTTGTCAGATAAATATTTTGTAGGATTAACCATTTATGAATAAAATTATTTCTTGTTATTAGTTAGACATTTCCAATTCTTCTAATGTTCTCAAAATAATGGGAGGTGGTTATTCTTTTCTTTTCTCCTGGTCATGCAAAGAAAGTGTAATTTTAAAGCCATCATATGGCGGCCAGCTCTTAAAAGATTTCACTATTGCTTCAGCCTACAGAAATTCCCCAATTTCCATTGCACCTACAAGAAAATATGTAATAAAATCATTTCTACAAATGTTTACCCCGACTAACATGAAACAGATAGAAGAATAAACCTTTGTGGAATGTCTATTTGAGAAAGATTAGAGAAAGTCTTGTGAGTGCAGAACATTAAATTTTTAATGCTTCTGTTAGTGATGGCAGGTGATGTAGTGTATAAACCAACTTGTGGAACTACTTGCGGCGGTTATTTTTTCTTCTTATTTTCTTCCCCCCCCCCCTTCTTGTCCTGTTTACCCTCCCCTTATGTAGGACTTACAAGCCAGTACCTAGGGTCAGACGCCTGTCGGGGAGCACAGGAACCTATGGACCTCACAGGGTGAAGACCTGGAAGCGGATGCTCAGCCAAGCACCAGGTATGATAGTGAGTACTTTGTTTTATTTATTTATTTTTTTGCAGGGTTTAACGCCCGCTTTTACTACATACGGCACCGCAGGCGGTGACACTGATGATGCATGGAATGAAGATGGAGCACCGGTGAAATGAGATGGCGGGGGAAAACGGAGAACCCGGAGGAAACCCGCCCAGCGCCGCTTCGTCCATCACAAATCTCACATGCGGTTGCCTGGGATTGAACCTGGGCCGCTTTGGTGGATAGTGAGGAAGAGGATGATATGAAATGCAGGTGAAATCAATGATTAGAAATGTGGTAATGCAGCAATTGGTGGAGTGAGTGACCGGGGAAGCTGGAGAACCTGGAGAAACCCCATCCTGACGCCGCTTCGTCCACCACGAGGTTATTATTGCAGCCAAAATCACACAGGAAGATACCTGTTCAAAAATGTTTCCTTTGGAGACCTTTTCCCCAGTAATGATGAAGCTTCAGTAAAAGATATGCTAATTACAGCGTGAAAGACGAATTAGGTTTGAACAAATTCTAAGTTTGTAACATTCCCATGCACGAGACAAGTCAAGATACACGTTTCCGAATTCTATACAGTTTTGGGCGCAGTGGTAACATGCACTGTCTATTTTTAGACGTGAGGTTCAAAATGGATAAGAACATTAATAAATACTATGGATGTGTATGACCTACACTGTGCAGTTCTGTAAGCATTTAGCTCGGGAGAATAAAATCATTGTGTTCCTACGGCGTTTTTATCGATACACACCGTGGGCATAAAAGATTTTACCTTTCACATGACAGAGCAGACACAAATTACTTTCTGCCTTTTATTGTCTACTGCTTCATTTCCTTGAGCAATATCTTGTATATTAATTATTGAATCAGCATAATTAATACATACTTTGGGGCAATGTATCTGACATTTGGCAATGTCAACTTTTTCGATTTCTTTTATTCTTATTATTGTACTTACAACTTGACGTTTCATGCTACACATTTTAATATAAACGTTTTAAAGGCACAACTGCTTACTTAATTGATTCTGTTTCATTTAGGTAAAGCATTATGTTGACTTTTAAACTCCACTGCTCTCAATCAGTTTTAACTTATCAGCATTTTTACCATTATAAATGCTGTTTGAAACATCGTTTGTAACCCATTAAATTAACATTTTAGGATATCTTCAGGAACTACGAATTTAAAAATCGTACACTAGTTAAAATATTAACTAGTTCAACTGAAATTAATTATTTTCCAAAACTCACAATGAAAAAGTTGAAAAATGTAATAACATGTGTCTACACATTTTCTTTTAAGCCAGTTTTAATTAAGTAATACATAAAAAATAATTTCTATTTGTATTCCAAATTAAAAATTTGTTAACAATAGAGGGCACTCCATATTACCACATCAAAAGGTGATTAATTATTAATAAAATGGTTAATGTCTTAATAACGGTTTGACATAGCTGTTCAATTTTTGTGTACTGTATTTTATCTTCGACTACATGGTAGAAAATGTCCTCTGGTTAGCGGTGGTAACACTGCTACTTCCAAGGGATAGAACCGGGTTCGATTCCGTATACTGGCGTGGGGACCTTCTGCTGGCAGACCTGGTCAAGGGTGCATACAGCCAATTGAGGAGGTACTTGATCGAGAAGACCGCATATAGCAGCCGGGGAGCTGATTACGTCCCATCTTCCAGTTCTGCACCTCACGCCTGTGGGACGAAAGCCGGACGAAAGGCCTTGGCCTGAAAAGGGCTGTTGCGCCGCAGGGTTAGTACATGATAAACACCTCAAAGCAATCAGAAGAGAAGTGTGAATTTTTCGATTTTCATATATACCTACTTTGTCTTAACCCTGCCGCACTGCTCGCATCCAGTATACGGATATAGTGATTGGGCCAATATGACCCGCTCTACTGATAATGATGCGTACAAAACAAACAACCGTTGTGCAGATTGTTCATATAGTTCATACTTGGCTCTTTCCCTCCAAATTTGTCTTTTTGATAATTTCATTTTGAACCATAGCACCAAATGCTGTTTTAAATGAACCTTTTATATCAGTTATCGTGGTGAATGCATAGGTACACACAGAACAAATAGTAATACATATCGAATTTCTGATTGTCTGTAGGAGTATTTATAGGGCGTGTCTTCTGATATCGTTCTCCACCAGTTTGAAAAGGGATACGTTACTTCCTCACCCTTCCAATTGAGGGAGGTAGCTACACCTATTCGTAATTAGCCAATGATTTGACAACACCAGCATACGAATGCTCTATTGGTTCAATAAAAAACACAAGACGTGAGACGCATCTGCAAGGTAACAGTAGCAGCCAATAAAGTGAAAGCATGACGTAAGAAGGCACCCCACAAACGGTAAGGAGTGCGGTGTCCACAAAAAGTCAGTCATGATTTCTTTCTGTGCTGTCTGTACCTTATAACCCTTGGTGACACTCGATGCAGAAAACGGCCCCGTTGTAGAGGGGAATATAACCGCCAAATTATATTAAGAATTGCTCTTTTCATTACTGACAGGATGCTGCGTGTGAAAGTCATCACTGGAAGTATCACCTTCAGAAACCACACTCAAATGATCACCATATTCAGAACCACTCATCACTGTTGGGATACATTAGCAAGTGCATGAGTGCCAGCTTTACTAAATGGTCTAGAACGATAATAGGAAATAAACTCATTTTTTTGTAACAATATGCAACTCATTGTCGACCATAATCGGCTTATGACAATATAAAATGAACGTAAGTAGAATAAATGCTATAATCATAAGCACTAATATCGTATATAAGAATACTAAAGATTTTTTCTGGAGCATATTGACCCGATAGCTACACGATATATGTAGTTATTACTGCTCCACTCTTAACTATATCAATAATGGTGTGTTTTTAAACAGAAAATACATTTTTTGATGATAAAGAAACTCACATACTTCTCTTACTCAAGAGAATATCATAAAACAATACGCATTACAGGATATACTGTACTGAGCAGACCAACAGGATTAAGGAAGGGGTGACTGTAAGTGCATCGTGTTTAAGGGCCCGTCGACAACTTGGTCATGAGGGCCCTGGGATAAGGAAGTAATACCTAATTACCGTATTAAGGGTTTACCAAGTGTCTCAGAATTGCTGTCACGCTTTCAAATAAAGCATTGACATTCCTGATTGGTGGCTGTAAGATATTTACATCGCAAAACAGCACAACCATGTCATTTTGTTCTTTCAGGTAGAAAATATCTATCACCAGCACGGAGAAAATGGCAAAATCCGTGGGAAAGCTTTACTTAAACATGCCATTTTTTCGTTATCCCACCGTTTACATGGAGAACAGTGTTTTAAAGAGGTAAATGTGGTGCAAGAAGTGGTAGTTGACGTGAAGGTTGCACAACACTATATAGTCCAGTAAAACTTCACAGCTGAGTGTGTGCTCTCTTAACTTAAAAAGGGATATGCCGTACATGAAGAGGAGCGCCCGTAAAATAAGAGCCATAAACGTTTTCCTCTATAGCAGGGATGGCAATTTGTGTACTCGAGAGTACATGGCCCTTAACCCCATTCAAGCGAACGAAGACGTCACACACTTCTTACACCCGTCCCATTTCTCTTATCTTCAGGCTTCAGAAGCGAATTCCGCCTGCTCCACGCCTTCTTAATGTTATATAAAGGCACTTTCACTACATCATGACAACGTATTTTGTTACCAATAAGTTCGATATGTTCCATGTTGCTGTTTTTTTTTTTTTTCTTCTTCTTCTTCTTCAGAATAACACATTGTGGTTCAGCCACCAGTAGCCTGAAATAATTTGCATTACTCATTATCTAAGCTTTCCCTGCTAAACATGCCCAAAACGTTATAGTAATAAAACTGAACGGTATCTACCTGATTCATGAAGAAAGCGCTTTGATCGAGTGCATGAACTAAACATAGAGCATTCCTGTAACGTAGCATTGATCCTGTGCAAACATTCTTTGAACCCAACACTGCAATAAGCTCATCGTTTGGCGGGATTCACGTCGTGGTTAGTTTTTTGATGAGTCTCTTTGATGGTTATGTTACCATGCGGACAGGTTCGGACTGGCCATACGAATACTCGTTGCCCACAGCATGCATCTTGTACACCACAGTTAACCGTTCATTAGGCCCATATGTATGCACCAGATGCATGGCTTCTTCAATATTCTTCCAACAAAGAAGGCTATGGACTTATCATCCTAGGATATCTTAAATCCTACCTTTGATTTTGCTTCACCAAATTTTCAACTTAAGCACCGCATTAATGAATTCCCAATCGAGGCATATGTCAGTACATGTGCCATGTTGTGCCTGATAGAGGCATCGTGCCAGCTCACGTAACACATTGTCACCGCTAAGTAATAAATAAGGAATTGTTATGAAAGCCCGCTTTGATTGTATTATACGAGGTCGAAGGTACGGCTTCGGCCATACGTTAACCATTTGCTGCTAGTCGTGTGCATATGATACAGCAAAGTTACTTAACTATGTTGTCATCTTGCCATTCGAAAGTGTTGTGCACAATTATAAACCAGAGCTATAGTTAGCCACAGAGTCTGAGAATACGTTCTAAAGCTGTTACACCTTCAGCACTCAGATATTTTGTAGTAATGTCTATTTATGCAAGTAGTGATATTGCTAATCAACGCCATGATACAACGTTTAATATTCCTACTCTTAGAATTTAGTCAATAATTTGAAACACCTGCCTGGAAAATCTTTAACAATGGCATATTGAAGAAGCGAGTCAAATTACCATATATTAATTAAAGCCTATCGCGAGTACCTGGTTTTAATTAAAATTAGAATGCACGATCTTTATTCAGTGGAAGGAATAGAAATGACGTAATCCAAAGAAACTTGGTACATGGAAAATGAAAAGCATCACTCTCTTTTGGTCCTTATCTACTAATGGCCATAAAGGAGACTCTCCTTCCCTGTTTGTTCAACCTCAACTTGAAATATTCATAAAGAAGTTCGCTTTGGTTGAAGTGAGAGGCGGAACCATATCGATCGATTCCTGCAGAGAGCTTAGATCCGGAAGGAAAAATTTCATTCAGTGGCGTTCATATTTTGAAGAAATATTTTACTCGTCTTATTTAACAAAGAATACGTAAATAATTCAGTGCGAAATTAAACCCTGAGAACATTATAGAAGCAAAAAGTATTACAAAAGTTTCACATTGATTTTTAACTAATCAGTTAGCTAGAGTAGTTGTCCACAGTAGAGCAAAGCGCTCTTTGGACACGTGGTCGAACGTCAATTTTATTTTCCCGGCACAGGGAAGCATTCTGTAGCCTTAAATTCAAGGCGCATAGAGTTCTCATGCAATATATAACTACAATGACCACATACCCTTGTAACAGAACATGTTGAAAACGATGCCCTTGTGTCGACGCACTTCTCTCACACCTTTTAAGGAAATTTCCATTAATACTCATTGATTCTTGAAAACCATGTGAACAGAACAATGCTTTGTGCATAAAATAAATTAAACGTGGTCAATTTAGCGATCTCTAACGTTACACAACGCTCAAATGCAAACATTAACTATACTTATACGAGGTGTATTTTTAAAGTAAGTACCGATAATTTTTTAAAAGACAGCAGAACATTATCTTATAAATACTTTATTATAATTCACACTTAGTTACCGCCCTTATTTAGTAACGTATGGTAACAGAAAACTAGTATTTGCAAACCTTTGTGAAAGAATGATGCCGCCTGCGATAAAAGCCAAGTCTGCACTTCTTATTTAACATCATCGTGGTTGAAATCCTCCCAACCAAGGAATTTCTTCACATGAAGAAACAGATGAAAATCCCTTGGTGCCAAATTGGACTGTAGGGATCATGGTAAATTTTTCACAGTCGAATTATAAGATCAGATCTTGGGTTTAGGCTGTGTGCGGTCGGGCATTCTCACTCATTGGTTCCCGATAAACCTCACACAATTGGGTATGAATGTTTACCAACGCAACATTTCACGTATTCAAAAGACGAGTTACTGATCGTACTTCACAGTCGGCGGGTCGTTCGATTGTTTTGAACATTTTGAAACGCTCAAACAATAGGAAAAACGAAGTGACGACCGCTCACAGCTGTAACTGACTTCCTAATGAACGGAGGAAGACAACACGCATTCTAAAAGAGTCTTCCGGGCTGATTTGCCGTGGTCTGCTGGAGAAAGTCAGCCAAGGACCCGAGGGACCCCCTCTCCTCGGCTGGTGTATACCGGATCCCCTGCTCATGTGGTGCAGTATATATTGGTACGACGCTACGTAGTATCAACACCAGACTAAACGAACACAAGAGATGCTGCCGTCTTGGACAATTTGAAAAGTCAGCGGTCGCTGAACATGCTATAGAAGCGGAGGGGGAGCATGTCATCAAGTTTCAGGACACCAGCATTCTAACATCTCACACTACCATGCTCAACTACAGCGCGAAGCCATAGAAATTTATAAACATGCCAATAACTTCAATAGGAAAGAGGAAGCCCTTAAGCTCAACAAAACTTGGTACCCCGTCATCGATAACATTAAACAACACAGACAGTCAAGCAACACAAACCAATCAGAATCTAGTAGCGCCCGAGATGCAGCTAGTCCCCTCCCACCAACCGCACTGCCTCAGCGAGCCCCGAGCCAATCAGAGAAGACCCCTCCGTGTATAAATTCCGCATCCCAGACAGTCAACGCCTCAGACGCAACTGTACCTTCACCAAGAAGACTTCGACCACGCCACCGATGATGTCCACCGCAGTAGTGGACGAAACGTCTGGACCAAGTTACTCCAGCAGACCACGGCAAATCAGCCCGGAAGACTCTTTTAGAATTTCGAACACCGGCCGTGAAAGCCTACGCCTACTCACAACACGCATTCTCAAAATCTCGGCTGTAACGCTGCAGCGGCAAAATATTTAAAGGTTACTTACTTTAAAAGCACGCGTCGTATTATCACAGTTTTGCAATCCATGAACTTCAGTTGTATTACAGAGTTTGAGTTTTAAAAGTTTAATGCCATTTCAAGCCAAGATTTACGAAACTTCCCATTCTTGTGTAGCTTTCTCAGAGATCTCTTTGAACATTTCTCCATGTAATAGTCTTTCCTCTGTAAGAACACAGTGACAACGTCATGAACCGTTACCGGTATCGAATGAAAATAACTATATGGTTATTAAGAAACAGTAGTATACCATGAAAATACAAGGTTTAAGTTGTAATGTTACAGTTCAGCAGTTTGGCCATATTTTGGGGGAGATAAAACCCTTTAGTGGATATAAATTTTCCATTCATCAACTGCGATCCATTATGGGCCACATTTTATGCACTTCAATATACACCAGTTGCTCCAATGCTCCCGCATGTTATATTCCGGGCTTGTAAATACTTTGTAATGTGCGTGCTAGAGTACTTCGCTCCAGATCAAAACAGAGAAGAGGGGAGATCTGGGCAGATAGTGGCGTAAGACTGCTGTAAGCAGTTAATACTGAATGGACTCCCTCACATAATTTCTGTAAAACATGTGTTTTTTCATCTCCAACAACGTCCCTGTCTGTCGTTGTAAAGACATATAGTCTAACACAGATTAATTTCCCAGGCCTTTCGTCAGAGTGTGGCTTACATTTACTGGTGCACATCACTTGGAAGTGGTCTCCTCGAGATCCCTACAATTCTGATTGGAAGATTGCACTTACATATCTGACACTGACCGCAAAAGTGCATTTATAACAACGTAAGCAAAAGTAAGTTTTGGAAACGCAGCATACATCGCACAAGCACAAAAGTTTATTTCAATTCCCTGTACTTCCCCCTTTAGCGGGGCAGGCACGCTACTCAGCTCGTCAGCTTGGTAAACAGAAATCTGTTTACATCCTTTCAAGCAACTTCGACCTGCAAAACTGCTATGTTGCCGGTTTCCCAGTCGACTTTTTGAGCAGAGTTTGTGCAACTCATGTCAAGAGGCAAACCTTCTGGAATGTTTCCATCAATGGTCCTATTTTCGTAAATATTTGGAAGTAAAATATGATCTGTTTCATGATGGATATTTTCTTATTAATATTATTTGAATACCAACGCATATGGCAATCATTTGAGTTCTAACAAAACTTTCTCATGTCTAACATAGTGGGCTAGATCATATCTTAACTTGTTGCACAATGGGTGTATATATCAACACGTACCTGCTTTATGCAGTTATATTCTAAAGACAGCAGACGCTTCGCGAGAGATAGACGTCTTGTGTTCCACTTCCCAACAAAGCGAGATGGCTCCACGATAACGTGTGAGGCTCGCATTCGGGAGGTGGTGGGTTAGATTCCCGTGGCCGACCTTCCTGACTCATGAGTCTTCTCGGAGGTTTCCCCGGGTCCTCAGGCGAATGCTGGGAAGAATAATTACATCCCCGAATTTCCTATCCTTCCATTTCGTTTCGTTAGTCATTTTATTCATCCTTCATTCCCTTGGTTATTTCAGGGTCGCAAGTGTCGGCGAAGGCGTTAGGTGCAGCTTGGCATGGATGATATGCGCACAGGAACTCTTTCCGTCCCTCGTTGTCCCTGGGATCGGGTTGGTAAAGGAACGGTATCTGGGGGCGTTGGACCCCGCGCCTAGGTCCTCTTGAGTTGGCCCTGGAAGACCTAAAGACTTCGAGGCGTCGTCAAACATGGGAAACCTTAGGGACGTCTGTCAATGTCTGTACCGTGAATCTGGACCTGGCCGCTCGGTGTCTCCTCTCACCTCATTCTTCCTTCCGGAGGTGCCCCCTTGGGCGCATAGGTACAGTAAGTCTGGCTTCAGTGCTGACCCCTCTCCATATCTTTCCTATTCCTATTCGACTCCCCAGCGAGTGAAGTGCACCGTAGAAAAGGCTACTTCTTGCGTACTTCATCACGTCGCTATGTAGCGAAGATGGAGTGTCAGTGAACATTGAAATAGTTCATATTATTGAGTGACAGTGTGACCTAATCGAATCACAGTGAACGTTGAACTAGATCAGAACAGTTAAGTGGCAATGAAAATTGGGGAAACTCAAGTACTGAATAATTTAATAAACTGTAAGCACCACTCCAAATCAGTTCTTGTGATCATGCATTTAAACACACGCGAAAGTCGGTTGTTAGTCATTTTACCGAATGCGAATACGTACTATCTCCACAGCCTTCCCCAAATAAGTTGAGTATATTTTCCTGTCATTAATGATCCCATTTACTTGTCATTTTCTATTTCTTTCTTTGTGTTTTTTGTTTTACGTCACCTTATGAATTCTGTATTCTGCCTGGTTTGAAAGCGGAAAGCTGTTACTCAACCTTTAATAATAAAACAAACACAGTTACACCGCTGTTAGTACTGTGCCTCTCAACTGCAAGAGAAATGAGTGTAGTGTTTGGTATTCTGCCGTAGTATTGTAGCTTTTTGTGTGTTGCTATACTTTGTTTTACTGCGTTCCTTTTTGACAGCGTAATGTGGCGCATGAATAATGGTTGTGAAACCACTCAGGAAATGTTCTGTATTAAATGCCAGCTACATGATGTAAGGAGGAGAAAATCTGACTTTCCTAAAAAATAAAACAAAGGCTGTATAGAAGTAACAAGAAAGTAATATGAAGGATTAGGAAGCCGCAATTAGTGAGATGGTGGTCAGAGATTCTAATCTATTCGCAGTATTCTAGGAAGCAAATAGTATTTTTACTCTAAAGCAAGGACATAAAATTATAAGAAACTATTTTGCAAATAATATCTGGCAACATAAACGCTGAGGAGCAAGTGTCTACAGTTTTAGGTTATATTGTGAAGGGCCTAAACCTAAAATATTTGGATCGAAAATTCGTGGACCTAAAAATTATTTTATGGGCACTAACAGCTATGCAGCCTAATATCTTCTAATCTTAAGCTGAACAATAATCAACATATATTAGTGAATGTTCACATGTACATAATTAGTATTCAATTTGGTCCTAAAATGATAAACATAAGAATAAAATAAGCTTGAATACTGAGAATGCATTAACTTTTGTTCTTACTAAACAGGAACGTATACTCTTTGCAACAATCCAGTATGTTCTTAATGCCACCACAAATACTACTACACCCTCAAAACCTACATACTTCAGAGAGTTATTGTTACCATAAGAAACAACTAGCATATTTTTAGTTACACTTATAAACCAAAAGCGTATATTCTACAAATTCAACACCAGACACTGAAATTAATATTTACAACAGCAGCATATTTATTTCATCGCTTTATGTCACTATCGCTGTTATACACCTTTGTAAATTTATGGACACACAAGTGAAAGGAAAACTGGTATTTTAATGTTGACATAAAAGGCCTTATTTTATTATGGAACTACTTTATGAGCAGGATTTCATGGGCTCCGATTTTCTGATAAGCCGCGTGCAGACAGAATCGAAAGCTACAAGTTGCATCCATAAAGCTGACCGATAAGCCAACTCATAGCAAATTCAGTATTTGTGAAAACATACGTGTACAGTGCCATCTTTTAACTGTTTCAGCTCCACTCGTGTGCTCAAGTAGAATATACAGGAGAAGCTCGTTTATGCTGATTTCCGGATTATCCGGATAAGATTTGTAGGATTTTTATTTAAATTTAATCTTCACATTATATCATAAATGTAACTATGATAGCAAGAACGTAACTATAATTATCTACGTCAAATATAAGCTTTTTAGTTTAACTCAATCTACAGTTCTTGCATAGATTGTACAATAAGTTATAGTAATACGTGCTGCACTGTACTGCAAAGTGCTCCCTGTTGAGTTTAAGAAAGATTTAGTACTGTGTCACATGGTGCTGACACGGTATGCCTCACTAGCTATAAATAGCACCAGAAGAAAGCGTTGACCTTCATCCCTAACCGTCACTACGCCTCCCTTAATCTCTTCAGTTTTCCTACTGTTTTCAAACCGCACCTGTCATGAAGTTTATCGTGTGTGTTTCAAACGGATTGCTTTTGTCTTATCAAACTGTTTGGGAGTGTAATTCAGTGTACAAGTTCAAAATTACATCAAAGTTAAAGAAGATCGTGGTTCCCATTAATAACAAAATGTCATCGTATTTCGTTCAAATGCCACGCCTGTTTAAAACAAAATACTGTGGATCAATTCTTTGTTAAGAAACGATGTGATTTTATGTGATAAAGATTTTTAAATTATTTAATGTCTTGTAAAGAACACATACTGTGTACTGTACAGAATATTGTTACAAGACGTAGCTTTTTATCGTTATAACCGACAAGTCTGCTTATTTAAGGATTTAACAATTTTGTTTTGCCTGTTACCCATATAATCCGGATTTTCCGGATTGCCTTTGGTTCCAGTTAGCCTCAATAAACGAGGTTTTACTGTATGCAGTCTAGAACAATGTAACGTACTATGCTTCTGGTTTCCTATAGTGCCTTTCTTTATTTAATGTTAGCAGACTCTACTTTATCCGTGTTCCACATTAGCTCTGGTATGCCAGTCCCTTATTGATTCGAATTCAAGTTCGACAGAAAAGCATTAGGTATCAACTATAGCCAGGCCTAGAGAGTGCGAAAGGGGACGAAGTACAAGAACATTTCACTTGAGTGCTGGAAGGCAAACTTCGCCATGATTGTCCGTACTGGCCACCGGATGAGTCCGGGCTAGTGTGGTTTGAAGTAAGAAATCTGGCACTCAAACTGTAACCAATGAACAAAGGTCAGTTTAGGCTCAGGATCGAAGTAAAGGGCGGAAATAACACAGATTAAGTACATTGGCAGGAACCAGGTGCTAGCGGACCTGTGAGTGGCAGAGGCGGTTTAAAATGTTCTTAGCAACATAAACATACGCATTATTTCGGCAAGACTTTATGCACTTGATTCCACACCACGCTGTGCATGACCTGTTTCTTTGGTGCTCTGTTCACAGAAACACAGCCGTAATAATGTCTGCATTCAGCAGCGATAAAAAGGTCTACAAACTAAATGTATACAAAAATGTACACCTTTGAAAAAAAGTTACTCATGTCTGGAACGCCAAATCCGTCCAAGTGCTACACGGCACGGCGCCCTGATGGCTAACATGGGTTAGTAATATTAATATTTGGAATTGTGACTACTTGCTACCGCTACACAACTGTATCGCGGATAGTATAAACAAGGTGCTGTGTCGTGTAGGACTTGCACGAATTTGGCGTTCCAGAGATGACTTTTTGTCGACGGTTGTACACTCCCAGGTTCTACAAACGTAGCTATGGTGTATATTTTGTGAGGAGTAGATCCGCGGATTTTTATGAAATATAAATTAGATCATTTAACCATATTGAGTATTGCAGGTGGAATTATCAAACATTTCATCACAAAAATTAAAGTTGAGTGTACCAAACTGACAATGTGTGTTGGATATACGTATACTCTGAAGACAGTAAAGCATTTCCAATTTCACACTTTGAAGACTTATTAGATTGGAAACTTTAGTAGTTACTGAGGAATTGTACAAACGACTTTGGACACCGTTGATTTTACAGTTTGTGACACGATACCCTTGTGGAAAACGTGTAGAGTGCTGAAAGAAAAAACATGCTTTATTCTTCTGAAAAACTCCGACATCTGTTATAATACGAGGCATCAGGCCACCCTATTCTCTATTCCCTAGAGTTTTAGATTCCATGTATGCAACTACCGTGCAATCATATTACGTTATATTTTTCAGAGCATCATCACGTTGAAACGTAATCTCCAAGGAGTGGATGGAAACTGCTGATGCCTAGCGCTCTTCAGAACGCGAACTGTACATGAGCAACTCCTGACACGCAAACGCGCTCGTAATTGTTTACCTTGTAAAGGAATAAACGCCACCAGCTTTTCAGTTGTTTCCGCTCTGACAGAACAAAGAGTACGGAATACATTGGTGTAATAAGCAGCACGAGCTGTCACAACAGTCTGCCTCGGAGAAACTCAGGTTTCGTATAGAATGGAAAGGGGATTGTTTTCTTTTATCAGCTCTAGGTAAGAGAAATGTATATGCTACTGATTAAAACCCGCTACTGTGTAAATTATGACATTCCTTGTTCTAACTTTATATTTTAAAAGAACAAAGAATCTCTGTGTTTTATTCGAATTATGTTCTTCACTCATTCATGTACAAACTATTCCTACAACAGCCTATTATTCCAACAATTTGTGGTTGATTCAGGTATACTTTCAATTGGTCTGCGATTAGCAAAAATGATCCAAACGCCAAAACGGAAATAGTGAGATTGTCACTTCACAGGTTCCCGGCAATTCTATTCTAGTAAAAACAAAAGAGATACAAGAAACAGCTCCAAAATGCTACCATTTAACAGCAGCTTTATGCTAACTATTACATACTTTATTGGAAGGTTTACAAAAATATGAATACCTTAGTTTGTAGTTTTGGAGATTGGATCACTGTTGCTTTTCATGACCATGATGAAATTAAATAACGACTTACCATTGAAGAAAAGTGTAACTATTTGAACCTTCAAATATCATCTCGGTAATGGTTAACTCCACTAATCAAAACGCATTTGACATAAAATGTGTGCTTTAAAAGATGTACATTTTGTGTGTAGTAAGACTTGGTCTATATAGTATTTCACCAGTTATACAAATGTCATGTAGAGTAAAGAGAACTTAACAATTCCTTTCCAAAAATTTTTAAATACACCTACATTTCATTTGTCATTCAGATATATTAAGCATATGGTATTTTAACCGAGGCATTTTTCAGAAAATCAAAAATAACAAACTGCTTCTTGTAACGGGGAGTCTGATGCAAATCGCAGAGTGGCATCCTTGGAAGGTGCTGGACTTACTCCATCTGCAATGTTATGGAGGTCGTGATGTCCACTTTGCTTTGCCCGGCGTCAAGGTGGTCTCTTACCTTGTGTGATCTCGTCATCGTCATAGACCTGGATTGTTTCTTTCACGTGGTCTCAGGATCGATTCATGTGATTAATTTGCCAGCTGTAATGGTTGGCGCGGTATCCTAAGAGCGGAAAGTAGGATGAAGGTTCACAGGAATAACACTGCTTTCTCAAGTTTCATCACAACCTATATGCACGGAATTTCCTACAACACTATAGTTGACAGTTGATTTCCCCACACGTTACGTTCGAACGATTCTATGAACTCAGGACTTACCACTTCAGACAATTTATTCGCCGCTACAAAATAAGTTATTTTCTCGGCGCGGGCCCTTAACTAATTAAGCGTGTAGTTACGGATATCTAAACTGTTCCGTCACAGTTCTTTTGCCGCGCGGTTCCTTATTTTAACACAAGTACCCCGTTTACTAGGCGTGCCTATGTCACTTTGATTATAACAACTGATAAATTTATTCACTTACTGTGCATATCCTTACGCGTGGTCTGCTTTATTTTTCTTAACTTTCGCAGTGTCGCGCGCACTAATTGTTAGAACATTATATACCGGGGTCACATTTTGCAAATCGGTCGGCAGATTACCCTGGCGTCTGCTTGGGTGTAAGTTATGCTCTTTCCAAAATTACCGGCTATCTGAAACTCACTGGAACCTTCATAACTCCTGTACATTGAGTTAGGTTTAAATCTTTTCCGATTGGTGGAATTTCTTCCTGCTAGGGAAACCTATCACGCCATTGGTGTCCCTTCAAACCTTTTAAACCTCAACTGTAACTTTTTGATCGTTGAAGACACACTACTAGGGTTCGAATCTTCATGCAGCTTTCGCCGAATGAGGTGATTGTAAGTTTCCTCCACAAGGGCAGAGTGTGACGTCATTGTGTGGTACAGTGCCAGCACAAAACACATTGCCTACAGCCATAGTGTCTCTCGAATGTGTTCATTAGTTCCACAAAGTAAAATGCCTGCAGCACGAAAATCAAAATATTCACGTATTGCTGAACTTTGGGAATTAATGTTTAAAAGCTTTATCTAGAACGTTCCTACGTCGACTATATCCTGCCCCCTCTGTGTCGTGATCAAGTGATAGACTGATCCCTCACACTTCCTACAGTCCAAATCCCGCGACGTTCTGTTTCCTGTATGAAGGTTCGCTCCCTACACACTACCCTATGTTGAGAACTGGGGACTTCACCTTCCGCATACAGAAGAGTCACGTGGGTCTCCTCACTTACAGGTTTTAATATACCTTAATTAATCGGCCATAGTTCCTCAATTATTTGCGATTAACAGTTTACTTTTATTCAGTTGGAATTATCGCTTCAGGCCAGATAGAAAGTTTGGTATCCAAACGATTTTTCATTTTTGATTTATGTTCAAGGAACACGCATACAGGCAGGTAAAGGGTAAGACAGAAAGGCATGTGCACGTGCACGCGCACGCATACAAGGATGTTTTCCAAAAAGTGTGTGGTTTCTTTTTACAGGGTGTCTCACAATGTTTATTTTCGTTGAAATTTCAGTATAAAATTTCTGGAATACCTCCTCTCCTTGTAATACTTTCTCTAAAAATTCCAAAGCTACAAATGTGTATTCCTGGATGGGTTTCATAGGGATTATTTAGAGTAAATACTCTTCTAACCAACCCACATTACAAACCTCTCATTCCGAATTTGCATGCAAGGTTCATTACCATCCTGTTCTGTTTCACATAACTTCGGCTGGGCAACCTTTATTAGGTTCACAGAGTGCAGCTGCCATTGGTCAGCTGAATTTTGGTGTGCGGGAGTTAGCAGTCGTGTTAACTGTTAACGTGGAATCAACAAATAGAACATTCCTTGGTAACGAAGGGAGACATCCAAATTTCAATCCATCGATTTGAACATGCGACGTTGAGGTGATTCCGCATATTTACTTCATAGTATGCTGGAGCTCAAATCGGTCATTTCACCAGCTGTGTAGTGGTACGTGTCGCACTGCTGTTAAAAACGTTACTGTATACTGGAATTACACAAGTAATGCAGAAGGATGCGCACCAAGGACTCCACGGAGAAACTCAGCACATGCACAGGAATGTTATCATGCTCAGGTCGTTCATCCCAGTGCATAGATGGCTCAAGAGTTGCATACCTTCCATATTAAGGTTCCACACCACCGTTCGTTCTCAAACTTCGACGCTCTCCAGCGTTCAAACCGTGCATTTCCGGACAGGAGCCCCTATTTGAAAACCGATCAGTTTGCTATTCCACGCAACATACTAAGCTTTGTCGGTGTTGTTTGGGACACCCAGTGTGAGATGGCGGGAGAAGTCGTAGAACCCGTAGGAACACGCCCCTGCGCCGTTTCGTCCACCACAAATCTCACATGTTGTCGCCTGGAATCGAACCCAGGCCGCTTTAGTGAGAGGCGAATAGTCTAACCACTATGTACATATATTTTTCCACGTACACTACAAATACTAATGGGGACTTTATTAATTCATAATTTCATAGATGAAAAGGAATTGCTTTGGAAAATATATGCGTTAGCCGATCTGCGGCTTACCCTTGCAAATGGGCGACACAAACTGAGTTTGAGGGAAATCACGGTTGCTGCAAAATAGAACGAATACTAAGCCAGAGGGTACTATAGAAATCTGAAGTATTTCTAGTGGCATTTAATTTATAAGGCAATTCTTTTGTGCATTTTAAGTAAAATTTTTTGATCACGCAAACCTTAACATATTTATTTAAATTTTGAACATGAACAAGAAATAAAATAGGAATGTCACAGTATTTTTATAGCTACTTTAAAGTAAAAAGCAAACTACATACATTAGTTTATAGTAACCAGATATAAAAATAAAGAAAAATGGTTTACCAAATACTTAATGAAACCATGAATAGTTTTGTTTAATAATTTAAGGAAATTTGTTAAAAGAGTAAATATGCCTATATTAACGTTTTGGTCAAAGAGAACTAAGACTATTATTTTTTTAAATGTTCAATATAGGGAAATAAACATGACACCAAAACTAAAATGTTAAGTTCTGGCAAGATCAGGCGCTTACGTAAGAGATGAACGTAGGCAGGAACAAAGGAAGGACCAGGAATGTTATGGTTTTAACTGGGAGGCTGGAGGGTACGTAAGTTACTGACTATTCTAGTAGATGAATCTGTCCATTTTGTGGTGGGAATTATGAGTGGTTAGATATATTGGTGGAATGTGCACAAAGGGAGAACAAGCGAAAAAGTTAACCCGAACAAAGTTCTTGTATCCAGCTAGAAAGAGATTGGTATGTTGGGATCTACTGGTTGACCAGTGGAACCGCTAGGACATGGGTAATTTCCTGGCTATAGTGCGCAAAGCCAGATCAGATGTGCTCAGTTACTCAGAGTCAATTTATCGATATTTTCACTATTTTTCTTCTTATTTTCTATCCTCTTGTCACATTTCACTTTAATGTTAAATATACAAGTATGGTCAATGACCAGTTGCTAATTACCTTGCCAGTTACCTGCCCTAAATTTGCAGGACCACTGCTACTACCACCCATGACTCTTGCATTAAGCATTTGTTTAAGAACTTAAATGCTTTCACACCAATAAAGATACCTTATCTATGTATTTTGTCCAATAGCATATACTTCAATGAAATAATGCCACGTTAAACGCAAAGAACAAGTTGTTTTTGGTGATTAAGCCTTCAAGAATTAAAGCTTAAAGGATTAAGTCCAGAATACAGGCTTCTATAGCAACATCCATAGTTTTCGGAGCAGTATGAGAACTATAAAATATCAATCCAAGGAAATCTCATAGTCTGTTGAATATTGAACGCTAGGGAGCAGCAAATGTTACGGAAAGACGCGCAAATCGCGCGAAAGGAAGAGCAAGTGGGAGAAGAAAACTTGGGGGAATTCCTTTTGTTTAATCACACGAAGAGTATTTGTTTAAAACGCTTACAGAGTTACCACGTGTAAAGAACACAAAACCTAAAATTGCTTTAGTTATTTGCTACGATTGGAGTGGGATAAAGGATCTAAAATTGAGGAATTGCTCGGTAAACTTTTGAGTTATACGGAAGAGAAGACTTAAAGCTCCACGACATGAAGGCGATTCAACAACGAACGGGATCGCCCAGGAATTCATGGCCAAGTTGCGAAATCAATGTCGCCTCTATCTTTGTTGTGTAGAACTTTTTTGACCGTAAAACATACTAATAGACTCCGCCTGCACCTATTCCGACCACAGAAACTCGTGGAACCAACAAATTTGCCTGTTTTCCACAGCTCGTTCTTTCCAACACATGTTCCATTGCGCAATGATCCAACATCTTTCCAGGTTTTCAACTGTGAAAAATGTAATAATGGGTCTAATTTATGTAGCTCTTCACCTAGATTGCTATTAAAACCATACTCTGAAACCAGTGTGCAGATTTTCTGAAATGTTATGCCCCTATAATCACAAAATTGGAATCGACAGCTCTTTTTCTTAGCTCAAATCATTCAACTTGATAATTACTTGGTTTGCATTACGAAAACCCCTACAATATGCTAGCATCAATCATGGATTTTGCAGGTCATTATAAAATTATAAAATTAATAATTTTTACATCAGCCGTGTCTATGACGTGAAGTATCTGTCATTATGAACTGGAAAAACAGCGTAAGCTGTTTACAATACTAATATTAAACTGTAGCCTGCCCTTTCGACTGTGTTCGCAAATGTTCTGAAAATGCATATATTGACAGCACAAAAACCTTTAAAGTTTACTGTCTTTCCCAAACGCCTTCATTTCAATGCAGTCGGGGGCAAAATAATTATAGGATATGCGTGAATGCTTTGGCCCTTGAACATGGTTCGTTCTTTGCTTATTTCCCATTTTACTTAAGTTTTTGTCACTTGAAAAATTAGAAATAAATACTAAGAAACAACGAGTGTTGTTAAAGGAAAACCCAACCTCACATAGTTGTTTGTGTAATTTCTGTACCACGTACCAAGCATATACTAAGTAATTAAATGTTTTTGTCTTTTATGGGAAGTTTACCTGTGAAATGATACTCAAGTACTTTCTTTGGAACTTTCTTTGGAGCTTCATTATATATAAACTACACTATATTGTACTTCTACGATTTTTGCTGCGAATGTATTTTAAAGCTCAAAAAAAAAATCACCTCACCGTAAAAGGTGCCGCCATTTCTCTTCACCGTCCCACAAACGTCTGATGTAATGTGACGTCTAATATACATTAGTTGGAGTGTAAAACGACTGAAAAATAGATGATCGTGTCCCCGTGACACTGTTAATCTTGCACTTTATGGTGATATGGCAGTACAGGTGAAAATACTAGGAATCTAGTCTTTGATCTAGGCTGCTGGAATATGGTTGCGCTAAATAAAAAATGCGTTTTATAATCAATTATGTTATACGCTAGTATTTAAAGTACGTCCAACTAGAAACGTTCGCTGCGATACGTTTAATACTTAAACACAGCCATCGTTATGAGAAAGTTTTTGATACTCAGGTGTATTTATTGACTAAATTTCGATAATAATGAGAGCCTAGTGTATGAAGAAATTCACTATTTTTACTGGCCTTTTCGCGTGCTACACATATTAAGTTTAACACTGCATAGTAGTCATGAGTGAATTGAAAATCCGTCAAGGTTTATTCCAAATCAACAAACGATACGTATAGTATTCCAGGTAGAATGTTATGAAGTTCAAATATTGCACACTGGTTCTCAAAGAATGATATTAGCTGCGATGTCTTTTGACAGAAGGCCAACGTAAAAAGTTGGCATCTAACCTTCAAACTGCCTTGACCATTAGCACCTCGTTTTTCCTTGCGCTTTTTAAACTGGAGAGAAAAAAGGTGTAAAAGGAAAAATGACACGTTAACGTGTTTTGTGCCTTGATGTTTCCAAAGAGACAAGGCCAGTGTACTCGCAACAAAGTCTTTCATCGTCTGCCCTCCTGTGGGGGAAGAGGAGGTGCAAAAAGTTGGTGTGGTAGGCAGATTGGAACATAACGCCGCGTATGCGAGTAATTACAATTAGTGCAGAAAGACTGGGTCTGTCTTGGACACGTGGTCCAATGCGGGGTCTACGCTCCTTGTTGATTAATTAATTCGGTCTCCCAACTGTAATCAGTGGAGGATCCATTACCCTCCCCTAATTACACGCGAGGCGACCCCTGGCTTTCCTTTGAAAGTTGTAACGACAGTCCAGACCGAAAACATTGCCAAAAGGTGCACTGTATTTAAATTATCATAATAGCCAATAATTAGATCCTTTTGTTTGCTTCAATGCAGCTCCCTTATGTCAGGGCAAGTCATTCTGCATCGCGCTCAGCATGCTGTGTTGCAAGTTAATGCGTTTCGTAATGACGTGTGGTATTACCACGGTTAAAATACATGTTTTGTATGGTAACCACGCTGTTAATTGCCAAAAGCGTATCACTGCCGCCGATGTGCCGGAATGTTCTCCTGTAGGAGTTAATTTACATGCCAGTGAATTTACTGACATGGGTCCTTCGCTTGTAGGCACACTTAAAATCCATCGGTTTGGGCCGGGTTTGAACCCGCGACCTTGGGATGAGTAAACCAGGGCCTAACCAACTGCGCCACCCAAACCGACAGAGTTTGGGCCAGTAAATTACCTGTATGAATGTATTTAACACACAATCCACATTGCAAATAGATAATACGGATAACTGTCCACTATACGAATTAAAACCAAACACTTACTGATTTTTCACAATCTAAGCATTAATTACCTCATTTCTTTTAAATTTATGAATTTTGACATACAAAAATTCTATTCAGCTGTTCTTCGCAAATATTTGGTGACTGGTCATTTGCGACATAAAACCTGGAACAGTATCATATTAAATGCACTAATAATAATAATAATAATAATAATAATAATAATAATAATAATAATAATAATAATAATAATAATAATAATAATAATAATAATAATAATAATAATAATAATAATAATAATAATAATAATAATAATAATAATAATAATAATAATAATAATAATGATAATGATAATGATAACGATAATGATAATAGTAACGATAATGATAATAGTAACGATAATAGTAATGGTAACGATAATAGTAATAGTAATAGTAACAGTAATAGTAACAGTAACAATAACAATAGTAATAATAATAATAATAATAATAATAATAATAATAATAATAATAATAATAATAATAATAATAATAATAATAGTAATAATAATAATAGTAATAATAATAATAGTAATAATAATAATAGTAATAATAGTAATAATAGTAATAATAGTAATAATAGTAATAATAGTAATAATAGTAATAATAGTAATAATAATAGTAATAATAGTAATAATAATAATAGTAATAATAATAGTAATAATAGTAATAATAACAATAGTAATAATAGTAGTAATAGTAATAGCAATAATAATAATAATAGTAATAATAATAATAATAGTAACAATAATAATAATAGTAATAATAATAATAATAGTAACAATAATAATAATAGTAATAATAATAATAATAATAATAATAATAATAATAATAATAATAATAATAATAATAATAATAATAATAATAATAATAATAATAATAATAATAATAATAATAATAGCAATAGCAATAGCAATAGTAATAATAATAATAATAATAATAATAATAATAATAATAATAATAATAATAATAATAATAATAATAATAATAATAATAATAATAATAATAATAATAATAATAATAATAATAATAATAATAATAATAATAATAATAATAATAATAATAATAATAATAGTAATAACAATAATAACAACCATAATCATCATCATAATTATAATCATAACAACAACCACAGCAACAACCACAACCACTTGCGGGAGTATGAAAGGAGAATCTGAACACAGCGTTTCTACGACAAGGAGAAACAGAGAAACACCATATACCAGATAACCAAGGGGACATACGGTTGCTGCCTTACGGATCGCCACTGGACACGATCGCCTGGCAGCTCACCTCCATAAGCTATCCCCTACATGTGTCTTGTGTGAGGAAGGAGATTCAGTTATGGACTGGGAATATGCGGACAAGTGTAAAGTGCTTTAAACAATGTACAGACAAAATGAACTTTCCTGCAGATTTGTGCTCAGAAGAAGACGAAAGGCTCTGTACCAAGTGTGTTGGATACTAATAAATTTATTTGTTTGACCATTTTACCGCCCAATAACTGGCTTTATCGTATTAGGTGGTGAATGAAAATAGTATATAGTGAATGCTGTGTTCGGAGGCATGGTAACTACCCGTTACCATCCAGGACAGAAAAACTATAAGCGGCCTAAGACATGCAACTTGATAAACAGCTTTCGAAACTGTTGGCAGCTTAAGAATCTTTCCCGTATGACCATTGTGGTTAAACTAACATTACTGTTTGCAAGTTTTCCATTAAACAATATTCATACCTATATTCACCATCACATTGCTCTAAAAAGCCTAATAAACCACTTCTTACACTACATTGTCATAGACAGCTGTAAGCCTGCTCACCTTATGGAACCTTATCTGAAAAATAACCGAAAAATTGTCAAATTTATGATTTTTAGGTTTATGCATAGAAACGTTCACCAAACCTTCAGCCAAAAGTTGGTAGTGAAATTTTTTAGGTTTCGCCTTTTTTAAAGTTTTAAATTTTCGACACTATTTGAGCTAATTATGAGCCAAAAAGGGTTCAAAAACAACCAAATTCAGCTGAAAGAAGTTGCTAAGCTATGAATCTGAGGAGATAGACTACTAGACAAAAGAGGGAAGGTGCGATGAGCAGGTAATCTGACTCATGATCATAATGCATATGTGTACAAAATTCCTTTTCCTGGACTTTACATTTTCTAATACACTATCTGCTCCATGCGCATTAAATGTTTTGCTATGTTCCTCGAGTTATTCCAGCATGTTTTTCATTTATGTGACCAATTACTTTAAAAGCAATTATTTTTTCTTCCTGCTAAAGATTGATGGTATTTTTTGGGCGATAAGGGTTTATAGAATAATAAAACGGTTGTGATACCTTAGTTTTCGATGCACATGGAGTAATTTTAATATTAAGGTATTTTTGCACTGTGAATAAACTTAATAACCAATTCCTTCAAAGCTATAAAACAGATTGTGCTAAAACATTGTGTGGTAGTTTATAATAACCAATTCCTTCAAAGCTATGAAACAGATTGTGCTAAAACATTGTGTGGTAGTTTATAATAACCAATTCCTTCAAAGCTATGAAACAGATTGTGCTAAAACATTGTGTGGTAGTTTATAATAACCAATTCCTTCAAAGCTATAAAACAGATTGTGCTAAAACATTGTGTGGTAGTTTATAATAACCAATTCCTTCAAAGCTATGAAACAGATTGTGCTAAAACATTGTGTGGTAGTTTATAATAACCAATTCCTTCAAAGCTATGAAACAGATTGTGCTAAAACATTGTGTGGTAGTTTATAATAACCAATTCCTTCAAAGCTATGAAACAGATTGTGCTAAAACATTGTGTGGTAGTTTATAATAACCAATTCCTTCAAAGCTATGAAACAGATTGTGCTAAGACATTGTGTGGTAGTTAATAACAAACACCCTGAAGTTTGCAAAGTATTGATTTCATATAAATGTATAGAACATTCAAATTTCAAACCTGGTATCTCTTAGGAGTACTTCTGGTCAAATTGGTTCTTAAATCAGTTTAAGGAGCTTTGAGGTTATGAAATATCTATAATATGAAAAAATTAAATCATCTAATATGTTATATGTCAATAACATATTTTCTGCAACATTATGAACTTCAGGTAGTCATTGACCCAGTTAGAATTCTCCAGTTGTGTGTTTGCTGAAGTGTGTTAAGCTCCTTGTAACAAGTCTGGGAAATTTACGTAAGTTGGAAACGACGCGCTGCATCTGCTACTGTTTTATCGCGCATTCCTGCCAGCCCACCCGTCACTATCACAGGCATCTTGCTAGACGCTTGGGTCGATAGTGATTTGTGGCATACAGCGAGCGTGATTTGCTTCCTTTTGCATCTCAAACCGTCGTGTGTAACAAAATACTGGCTAACCGTCATATTGTAAATATCTAATCAAACGACTTATTATTTAACTACAAAAGTTTGAGTTATATAAACTTCTAACCGTGTATTTTGAAAGGTCAGTTATTAGCTCTTCCTTTATTTTTTCATTTGAAATTTTATCTAACAGAGTGCATCCTTTTACAGTTTTTTCTTGTTTAACATATTCTTTGCTTTCTCTACTTTATATAGTAAGTAGGACAAGTGTTGTATTTGACCCAAAATTATGGTGTCGAGTTTTCACCGGAAATATATGTATGTTTTGAGGGCCCCTGAATCCAAAAAGAAGCCGTTTTAGAAAAAGTTCCGTTACTTATGTGTCTGTCCGTCTGTCTGTGAACTGCTGAAAAACGCAAAGTCTCTTAAAATACAATGTTATTATTTAAGTTTAATATATTTCAAGGTTGCGATACGAAGATTTTGAAGAAAATTCCTCCACCCTAAACTACCTTTAACATAGAACATTTGTCGGTCTGGATGGAGCAGTTGGTTAAAAGCACTACTGATCCCAAGGTCGCGTGTTCAAATCCGGCCCAGACCGATGGCTTTTAAGTGCGCTTAAAACGATAGCTCCATGCCAGTAGATTTACTGGTAAATAAAAGAACTCCTGCGGGACGAAATTCCGGCACACCGGTGACGCTGATATAATCCTGGTAATTGACATTAAATAAATATGGAACATTTTTCGAACATTTGAATTTTCTCAAAATTGGCTCCAACGATTTTTATTAAAATGTCATAGTTTTAAGATATTTTATGGAAAATAAAATGTATATTTTTAATTTTCTAGCTATAGCCTATGTGGTCCTATTTACCCTTTGATGAACTTTTGCATAACTGGTAAACTGTAAGGGATAGGCCAGATCTTACTATACAAAAAATGTAGATCTTAAAACACACAAGTTACGTATGCACAAATGCAGTTTTTGTGGCATGAACCATTTCAGAGAAATTCCTTGTTATTTGTGCGAGTTTTGCAATACCTAAACTTTTCTCAAATGGAAGGTTGTTATTTACGTTTTTATCTCTTGGCCGTGCAAAGAGAATGGAATTTCAAAGCTTTAAAGGATTTGACTAGAGCTCAAAGCGTAATGTATATTCCCCTTGCATCTACAAGAAAATCAGCAATAAGATAATTTCTGCAAATATTTATCTCGACCAGGGTTGCCAACATTTGGAAGAAAAATTATCGTACCGGCCACTCAAAATTATTTATTTGGAGTCAAAATTATCGTACATCATAAACCAAATGCTACAACAATACAAATATCAGTATAACACGAGAATGTAATAGTATTGATGTTTATGGTACCCACTTACAAGATTGATGACCTCCACCAGTATTACAACTTTGGTACTTATATTTCTCGCGCTATTCATCTGAAAGTTCATCATCTTCCTCAATCCTTGCAGCATTATACAAATTTGTTGTTGAGATAAACTTTAACATCTTCTCGTGGGGCAACGAGATCAATGCAAGCTCCGCCAGTTCTTTGAAATCAGTATTTCCACCATGGTGACATGTGTTTAACAGCACTCCAGAAACTGTCAGGTCCAGGCATGTTTTTTATTTCACACGGAATATCAGTTACTCCGAGTTTTCCCTATTGATCATCAATTTTCTGAACAGTGCCTTCTTCATTGAGATTACCAGATCTAGGTACACGGCAATAAGAGGATAAAGGGTAGAAGGATTAGTAGGTTGCTTTAGAGGGGTGGAGACAGGCTATGAGGGCAAAAGTGCTGTCGATATTGGTAATTAGTTTCATTTCGCTGGTGTGACAAACCAGTGAAAATGATATTTCGCCGGTATCGAAATTATCGTACACCCCCATAATTATCGTACGGGTTGGCAACCATATGTACAAACATTAAAATTATCGTATGCCCCCATAATTATCGTACGAGTTGGTTACCCTGATCTCGACTAACATGAAGAAGATAGAGGAATACGGGTTTGTAAGAATAGTTAGTAGAAGAGTAGAGAAAGTCGTGTGAGTGCAACACATCAGATTTTTTCCAACTATTTTCGTAAGAAAATGTAAGCGTTAAACGAACCTGCGAGTCTTTCGTAACAAGAATAGTTGTGAGATCAGAGGCAATACCAGTAGAAAATGAATACATATACTGTATTTGCATATCTGGCATTCAATAAATATCATCAATTATTTGAGTATTGTGAAAGTTACAGAAAATGCTATGTGATACAAGTGATACCTAATGAATGTAATGTTTGGTTTAATGTTAGGAGTATGGGAAGCAAAATATATGTATTGTGTGGCTTAATCGCCACGTCAAAGACACATGATGAAAACGAAAAGCAAAAGCTGGTCTAAAAGTTGTTCCGTTCCATCAATCCCCCAGTTATTAATTACCTATTAAAAATTACAAGATCGCTCTGCGTAATCCTGAGGTTTGCATTTAAGAGGCTCGGGGTTCCATTACCATCGACCGCTCACACTAACCTTAGGGTTTTCATGTTTTTTCCCTGGTCAGTAGGCGAATAGGTGGGCAATTTCTCTCCTACCAAATTTCTTTTCTATCATTCGCTTTTCATTACGTTTCTTTCTCGTGTTTCAGGTGTGCTTCTGTTTGTGGTAGTGCCAGAGAGATGGCGTGGGTGCTCCTTCCAAGAGAAGAGTAGACCCCATGAACATTTAAGTTCTGCTTGGTTGCACGGGTCCTTCGTCGTCCTCTCTGGGCAGGTCTAGTAGTGGGACGGTCTTCGAGCCAGGAAGTGTTAGGGACTTCCGTGCACCCCTGTGGCTTGTATTCCTGCTGCCTGTAGCTTTCTATGGATTCCTCATTTCAACCCTTCCTCCTAAGAGTAGTAGCCACAATAGATACCTATCCGGTAGGTCGCAATGCACGAGGTGTCCCTCTCTACCATATATCCTATACATGTTACAGATGGCACAGCAGAATATCACGGAGAGTCGCGGCTATAGCATCGCTGGTTAGTGTTCTTTTTCATTCAGAATATCAGTAATTTAAGCAAAATATATGGCCATGTAAAACCTGTGGGGTACCCTTTGCCAAAAAGAAAGCTATACAGGTATTTTATTGTAAATGAAGAATAAAGTAAATCAAAGGGGAAATGTAATTCTTATATACCGAATAAGGCCCCACAATTTCGTTTGAGGGTTAAACTGTGCTTGTGAAAGCATTAAAAAATTTACTTCTCAGTTAATACGTTTACAGCATTAAGCATCTCAGCTAATATCAGCACTAACACCCGCAAGCCAGCAGCTACCACCCCCACCATCACCACAAATCATTGCTTGCCTAGGATTCTCTGAACGGTGTTATATCACACGACTGCGGAACGTCACACGTACCTGGCTTTACTGGCTTTGATGGCATCCACTAAGAAATAGTTGTATTATGTTGAAACAGTAGGTACAGCATGTAATACATATGGAAAAATAAGACTGAATGCTCTATCACCACCTTCGGTGACATAGATTAGAATTAGTGAAGAAATTCTTTACTGAATGTATTCATCCCTCTCGTTTCGTTTTTGGACAAAGATTGTTGTAATATTGACTCAAAAGCTGCAAATACTAGTACACGAAACATCCTAGTTCTATAAAGAAACTTTAATTCGCAGAAGATAGCACTGTGGTGCATAGTTACCGCTATGTTTAATACTTGGTCCAGTTCCAAGGAAACCATTAATGGTGATGGATACGTGCATAGTATACTTACTGAATTAAGTGTAAGGGAATTTTTTCCATTTTTCTCTGTAGAACTCTACAAGAGCTGTTAGAGTCAAAGATCTCTTGCTTGTAATCCTCGAAGTGTCAGATAATAGTTATCAGCAACAACATATGGTTCGCAAGCTCTACTGATGTAACCCCCACTGTAATTTTTATCTCCGTAAATCCTTAAGAGATAAAGTGCACAATGAAATTTCTACGCTTTAGATCTATGCCAGCCACTTAAATGCTCTCAGAATAGCAATGCAAGTCTCCTCTCAACGACGAACTCTGGAGCAATTGAGACAAGGCAAAGGCGAAGTTGCTGTACTGAAGGACTAACAGGGTAAGGAAAATATAGATATGTTGCACTTTGAACCCATATGGTTGTGCCATTCCCTTCCCCTCGCACTGTTTGGCTATGGATCCCTGAAATGGCGTTATATCACACGACTGTGGTACGTCACACGTAACTGAGTTGACTTAATTTGGTAACATCCACTAAAAGACAAATTTCTTATAGTGAAGCAGTAACTGCAGCATGTAATTTTCCAAGTAGAGATGTCACGGCGGTACCGTGGCCGAGCGGTTAGAGCGCTCATCTACCACCTAGGTGGCCCGGGTTCGATCCCAGGGACCCGCATGTCGTATTCGTGGTGGACGAAGCGGCGTCAGGACGGGCGTTCTCCGGGTGTTCCGGTTTGCCCTGCCAATCATTCCACCAATTGCTCCAGTATCACCTTTCCAATCATCAATTTCGCCTGTATTTCATATCATCCTCTTCCTCACTATCATACCTGGTGCTTGGCTGACCACCTGCTTCCAGTTCTTCACACTGTCCGGTCCAGAGGTTTCTGTGCTCCCCGACAGGCGTCTGACCCTAGGCACTGGCTTGTAAGCCCTAGCGGGTGTAAGTAGGAAAAGAAGAAGTAAGATGAGATGTCACAACTGTATGGGAAAAGAAATCTGTACCACCTTCTTCAGTGATAGTGGTGACTACAGGGTCTTTTAAAGAGTATTAGAATTGTCTAACAGGTATATTTAGTGCAAGGGTACACTAGGGCTTCTGTTGTGGTGTGTTGATATTTAAATGACCTACAGTAAATCATATAAAAGTATGATTTACTTTAGGTGATTTAATTTGACACTTATATTTGTGTTAGTAAATACAAGCAAATAATAGTCAACATTACTGTGGACTATGAGAAAAAAGCAAACAAAATTATTTCACTCATGGAAAAAAATGCAACGACCACTTCCGTGAAGTAAGGTAGTGTTTTGCCGTAAGTTCGCGAGGTCCCTACTCCGGATCTTGGTTTAGTTAGATGGATAGGACTTCATTCCGAAGTTTTCCCTTATCCTTGGAAGATAGGTGTCAATGCTCTTAAGGTCTATGGACCCCAGACTTATTACATCGTGATTTTACTCTTTCCATTGATTCGTCCAATACAATCTACCGGTTAAAAGACGTTAAAACAACAAATAAAATACAAGTGGAATTAATGGAATTGTTGAATATATCTGTTGCTATATTCCTTAAGATACGAATTCATGAACGGGATATCTGCGGTTCAATTCCCAACAGCAATGTTCCTCCTAACAGGATTTTCAAGGTGTTCCTCAGTCCCAATAACTGCATATGCCGAGGAGCTACCCAAATTTCTTTTCCCAATCGTCATTTCATGCATTACCAATGTTACGGTCTTAGCCTACTTATTCCAAGGTCGCGGGTTCAAACCAGGCCCAAATCGGCGATGTTTAAGACTGTTTAAAAGCGAAAGCCCCGTATCAGTAGATTTATTGCCATGTGAAAGAGCTCCTGTGAGATGTAATTCCGGCACACCGGCGGCGCTGGTATGATCCTGGCAATCTACAGAGTTAACACGCAGAATAATTTAATTCAAGTGTAGTGGTGTAGCTTGTGGTACCGCATGAAGTAAGAGCGTTAAAAACTATTCAAAAATATATTCACGTTCAATAAACCAACGGCAGAATGACCAGTGAGGCTTAGCTTCAAGTACAGCTCGCCAATTTGTTTGATCAGGTTTCCAGAGTTTTTCACGGGTCATCATCTAAGTTATTCACTAATTTCTGGTGCAGTACACTCTAATGACTATCCACTATTCAACAGACTATTCTTACAAAAGGTCATTCTACAAAGGTCTACTTAATATTAACCCACATAAACATTTGTAGGTACAATGTAAACAGGGGAGTACAATAGGCGTGATAGTCGAACCTTTTAAGAGCGGAACATTATATGATGGCTTTGAAATTTGCATTGCCATGAGAAAAAACTAATAAACACTTCCTATCTGAGAAAACTATAAGCTATTCAAAAATGCAAACCAATAACATGGATTATCTTGGAAACAGCTAACTCAATAAAAAAATAAAAAAACCTATATTTGGCATGAATTGTGTGTTTTAAGGAGATCTACATTTTTCTGCTGTAAAATTTTGTCCATCTTATAATCTTATTGTGCTAAATGTTATATCGTATCATATCCAACAACTCCGATTAATGCTATAGTAAATAAAAGTGGTCTATGACTGATATTTTGCCTGTAACTTAAAAAACTTAACATTTAAACTTTAATATGGATTGTCTGTAAAGTCATATAAAGCCAACCAACATGTTGTTTTTTTTTCGGTGAAATCTCAACATCGAATTTTTGGATCGAATACAATACTTCCCCTACTTACCTACTATACGTAGTAGAGAAAGTAAAAAGCTAAGTCAGTTTCGGTTCTCGTCAAGAATTTAAGTACATCATAACGGGAAATCAGTATTACTCAGGATACAACTATATATGTAATTGCATTAATAATATCTTAATATATGGGCCAGATTTCATATAATCCTCAGCTGAAGCTTGTAGTCTTATTTCATTCAATTCAATTACTTGCCGCGCCAGGTATATTTTCTCCAAAAGCGTTACAGGTAAATATATGAAATAGAGAACTCTAATGGTAAAACACAACAAACGTTTACGAAAGTTTTAGTTAAGAAAAAAATTCATATTTCTGGAAAGTCCCATAAGATATTAAAAATACAAAAAATAATCAATAATAAAATCTGCCTACTAGTGTTAAAATTTTAGGGGAAATTATTCCTTACATTTAACATTACCGTTATAGGACTGCTCTTCTGCTCGTTTAGAATGCTTATAGCCTCAGCAACAAGCTGCTTACAAACCAGCGTCCGCTCTATTTGGCAACATGGTAATGCATGGTTGCTGTACATCCGACAGCAAACGTGCACTGTAAACGCAATTCAATGCAGCCAGCAGTCGGACAGGTATCCATTAATAGCCCACCATTTCACGGTAATTAGATTGTCCAGCTGAAACCAAAACCGCAGGAGCAAGGGATAAACCATGGAAATCATATTAGCAGTACCTCAGTCAACAAAATCTACCACAGAAAGATAAGAGGGAAAGGTTCCGGCTCGTCAATAAAGACCAGGGAACGAGAGCATCTGGTGGCCAAATCTCGTTTGTAGAGGAAACACCCCCAACCCCGCCGTAAGTCTAGGGTGTCTTTCATTCCTTTCGTCGTTAAATGTTTCAACCAAGATCATACGTCTCTATCACCACCGGATACCCACACGCTCCTAGTCCTTAAGCCATCACGTGACTCTGCGGACAGAATTAGCCGGTTCTAAAGTCTGTTTTTCATAAGGAGGGAAAGAACCGGCAACTACTTCCTAACGTCACACCTGAAGTCACTTAGTCAGGCACAGGACATCACAAAAATGTGTTTACTCTTTCAGCATTTTCGTTTTAAAATCTACTTAAAGTGGTAGGGCAGATTATATAAATGTTATAAACATGGTTTTAAAAATGCATCGGTGAACATTATTTAATACTTGGAAATTTGATTAGCTTTCACTACGTTTTTTCTACACGCAACCTGCTACAGTAAATAAGCTTTCAACTCTTCAGAAAAAAGGAACACTTTGCGTATTGCTTTAGCCCAACGTGGGGAAATTCAGCCCGCAGGCATCGTCGGTAACATACTGTCTGACATTACCTAGTGTTGGAGTTCAGAAGCCCATACCTATCGATACTGCAGTAACCTTCCTATTATACCACCCTCCCTCAGTTTGTTCAACTTCCCTTTAATACACAGTTTTATTAAACCGAAAAGACGAAAGGAATGAGGTTGAACTGTCACTAAACTATAGCCAGGGACGTCGCGGAAAACAAGCCACCCCCACACCTCGTATAGTCTATTTATAATTAGACTGACATCTCAACTAAGGTGTTGACAGCAGCAACGCGGAACTGGATCAATTCTAACTGGACAGTAGCGAAGTAACATAACCACCAGTGATTTAGTTTGTTTATACTTAAATTGCTTGCTATGGAAATCCTTCATTTACAAAATATGTAAATTTATTTGGCCATCCAATATGCTATCCTCCTAGCATTAGCCTTTCGGGAAAATTAATTTCACCAGTTGAGTTGAAATTTCTTTCAGTATATTAAACAGGTATCTTTTCTTTTCTTCTTCTGTGTTTTACATGGTCACTTACTGTTATACAAATTGGAGTAGCTTCTTCATTAATATAATCCCGTACTTGAATCCCATCTTCATCTCAGATTTAAGAATATACAGGTTGTCTCAAAATAATACACTAGCACTTTGAATGACTATAAAATCGTTATTTATGAACATAGAGACAAGTTTAAAGACTTGAATTACGGAACAAAATTTAGTTAAAAAATCATGTTCGCAAATTTTCAAATTAATGACCATCATTGTCCAGAAAAAGCTGATAACGCAAACCAGTGGATTCGCAAACGTCACGAGACTGCTCATTTAGAATTTCGCGACACTCTCTTTCAATTTCCAATTCCATTGCATCAAATGTTCTCGGTTTTATGCGAAAAAACTCTGTCCTTGAGGTATCCTCATAAGAAGTCCACTGGCGTGAGGTCTGAGGAACACGCAGGGGATTCAATCGACCAATCCATATGTTTGGATAACCTGCGCTGAGCTCTTAAAGTGCGATGGTAGTGGGGAGGTGCTCCATGTTGCTGAGAGTAAATCTCGTGGTCATCAGTAAACATCTCTTCAATGTGTGCAACGGACTCCTGCAGCAAGATTAGGCACCTGACACCATTGACATTTCCATTAAAAATGTTCGTATGATGTCCAATGCTGATATCCCACACCACACTGTTACTCCTGCTAAGTTAGGGGACACTGGGAGTGAAATTTTGGTCAAAATTGTCAAACAGTCGATTTTTTTTTAACCTTAGAATGTTCCTGGAACACCTGTGCATTTGGATCAGCTAACATTTTTCATATCCCCCACTCCATGGGCTCATTACGGCCCTTTCAAATAGTGCTCTTCCCTTAACGTACACAGCATGTTCCTATATAAAAGGCTGTTTTTCTCAAAACTACATTTTTGCATATCCCAAAAGAAGGTCGCGCCTGAGTTTTGCTTCAAACTCAATGAAGTTTCCAAAAGTGTTCATAAATAGCAGCTAAACAAAACTATGATTCAATATTGATGTTATCACTAACATGAATTCCAAAAACATTTTTTTTTGTATGAAAAAATCAATAATTTTGAAGATTAAACTTTCTTTGTTGTTAAAAAAATATGTACAGCATAACAGCAAACGTATTTTAAATATCTCTTCATACAATTCTTACCCATGCTTTAGAGTACCATTTATGGCAATATAAACCACTTTTGGAAATTCAATAGACGCGAGTCACATTTTGAAAATGTGCCTGTTAAATTCATAAAATAATTTATATATCATAAACGAATTATCCAATTTTAATGAAATTTGGTGTACATCCTATTCTCATATAAATACAAACACAGTAAAACTTTCAGAAAAATCTATCAAGAAATGCAGAACTTTCAAATTTCACTCTCAGTGTCCCTTAATGGGTAGTCAATCTTTAATTACATTTTTCTTCTGTAATTCAAGCCTTTAAACTTGTCGCTATGTTTGTAAAGCGTGGTTTTATAGACATTGATGGTTTTAGTACAGTTTTTGAGATACCCTGTATTTATATAAGTTTAGGTCTGTAAGGTCTGCTTTATACAAGTTCTAATGCATCATTTTAGGAAATAGTATCAATGCCAACTTCCATGATACGTGAGTCCTCCTTAGGCGCACTGCCATTAGTGAATGATAGGATGATTAAAGAGATAAAGAGGACGTCGATGGAGCAATTGGTGCAATGATTGGCAGGAGTCCTCATAGGAAACCTGCCTAAGCGCCTGTATGGTGCACCGCAAATCCCACTTGTGGTCGGTGGAATCGAACCTGGATTACCGTGGTGAGAGATAAGCGGTCTAACCATTCTGCCGTGGTGTAATGTTTTGTAAACGTTACGTGCAATTAGTCCCCGTTTAACTAAATGTACACTTGCAACATTCTTGAATTTTCAGTACCATGCTTCAACGCCTTAATGTGTGGTTCCTCTGGTGACATAAATGAAGGGTTGTATTATCGTTGAGGGGTAGTGAAATAAAATAGAATTAAATGACAGACAAATCAGTAAATAAACACTATCTGAAACTAAATATCCTTAATTGTTTTATACACCTCCCACTGAAGATAAGTGTATGTACATATAATTTCAGAGCAATACTGTGGACTTGATATGTTTTCTGGACAAATTCTCCATTGACTGTGTCCCTACGACAGAAAAGCCCCTTGGTAGACTCGGTGCCACTATGCATTTAATATATGGAAATAACTTCAGTGCTGCTTTTAGGATCCTAACAAATTTTCATTTACGTGCCTTTAATAAGTATATTTCAAAATATTGTCTACAACCTGTCTTACTGGCAACGAACGGATACATTCTGGAAGTAAGGGTTTAAAAATATAAGAGTGGTTTTGAAAGTAGAGAGTAGCGGTGCGAATTTGTACATAAGGGGTTGAAAATATGACAAGGTGGTTTTTATGTATAGTACCCTATAATTTTCACCAAATCCGTGAACTCCAAGTGCACACATTTGTGACCAAGCAGTATAGTTTGTTTGAAAAGGACTGAAAATGTATAAGGATGGCTTTTAAAATGTTTGGAGAACTGTATATTTAAAAAAAAAAAAAAATCGGATGTGTTGCACTCACATGACCTTCTCTACTCTTGTACTAACCATTCTCCAGAAATTATCTTATTGCTTATTTCCTTGTAGGTGCAAGAGGAATATGAGAATACACTAGGCTTTGAGCGATATTCAAATCTCTTAAAGCTTTGAGATTCCGTTCTCTTTGCACAACAATGTTACATTTGACAGAAGTATAAGTTCTCCAAAACCCACACAAATAACAAGGCATATATCCGAAATGGTTCACTCTACAAAACATTTTACTTAGGCATAAGTTGTGTATTTTAGCAAGATCTACATTTTTCTAGTAAGATTTAGTATATCTCTTACGGTTTAGCAGTTATACAAAAGTCATCCAGAGTAAATACGACTACAGAGGCTTAGCCAGAAAATTCAAGATGTACATTTCACTTGTTATAAAAATATCTCAAACTTATGGCATTTTAATCAAAATCGTTAGAGCCATTTTCAAGACAACCAAAATTTCCGAAAAATTTTCCATGTAAAGGGTAGTTTAGAGTGAAGCAATTTTCTTCAAAATCTTCATGTCGCTTTCTTGAAAGACATTAAACTTAAATACTAACTTTGGTATTTAACCGTCTTTTAGTTTTTTAGTTATACTGACAGACAGACACACAGACACACGGTCAGACATACAGACACGGACCTTTTTCTAAAAATGCTTCTTTTTGGATTCAGGGAACCTCAAAACATATTTTCGGTGAAATCTTGACATCGAATTTTTGGGTGGAATACAATACTTCCTCTACTTTACTATACGTAGTAGAGAAAGTAGTAAGTATTTGGTGCTGTTTGGAAGTTGTTATTTTAACTCCTATTACATAGTTGTTTAATGGCTTACCACATGATTTTTACAGTGCAGGCTTGTTAACATGGGGTTGAAAATACAGTAGAGGAGTTTTTGATAATTGTAAGGTAGTTTATAATTTTCTTTGGGTTTTACCACAGTATAAGCCTACAAGTTGCATCTAGTTAGGCCAAAGAATGTTCATTTCATTTTTGTGTTTGAAATTAGGGATTAAAAGTAAAGGTAGCGAAAGCTTTTGAAATTTGTGTGGTAAATGATCATTTTTGCCACATTCTAAAACATCAGTATGCCCAAGTTTTATCAGAACCATACTAAAAATAATAGACGTCAGCCAAATCGAGGTGTGGTGATACGAACATTATATATATATAACTCTATTTTGCTAAATTTTAAGCTTCTCTATTTACCTTTATGGTTTCTAACTCATTAAAAATCTTCAATATGCTCGATAAAGCTTAAAAATAACTCTGATATTCAAGTCCAGCGAATTGGTTGACATGAATTTGAAAAAGAAGCCTAGCTTTAACATATTACAGAGTATTATAGAACCTATGGCCGTCAGCAAAAAAGAGACAGTTCAATAGTGAAAGAAGTATCCAAGTCATCTAGGTGTTTTAAACTCTATCTCTCTCGGTCTCTCTCTCCTACACACACACACACACACACGCACGCACGCACGCACGCACGCACACACACACGCGCGCGCGCGCACACACGCACACGCACACATGCAGTTTTTCTCTATAATGTTAAATTATCCTTCAGTTTAAAATTTTGGGAACTGAACTCCACAACAGCATGTTAACCCTTTAACCTAACGCTATGCAAATTTACATTAACCCGTTCATGGACCGTTTTATTTTATGAGTGTTAGAAGTTTGCTATTGTACGCATATTAGTTGTCTATGGGTATACTTTGCAAAACTTATTTTCAAATTTTTCTTTTCACTATTTTCAAAACCAGACCAAGCTTTCTAGGACTTTCTAAAACAAAGATCAGTAATAGTGGAACATTACAACATTTGTACATGAGCATGTTCTTTTATCATGCGCCTTGGTGAGGCAAAAGTGACAGCATCTGTGTGACCAAATTTGTATAAAGTACTTTGCTTGTACAAGAAGGAGCTTTCACCATTTTATTTTCTCTTTGAGTTCTCGTAGAAGCATACTAGGATGTGTTCAATTTTTCCCTGGTTTTGCTGAAGTTTCTGCTACATACCAGCACACACAAGAAGTGACCAGCTGGCTTCCCATGACCTTTCTAACATAACATAATTGGGAAGCATACTTCCCACGGCCTTACCAACTTAATCCTTAATGGAGCTATATGCATTTTGAATTCCTGTTGGCGACTAGCTTTTATGCTATTAAGAAGAAATTTAAACCTTGAATCCTTGGTCTCTGTTAACTGAGAGAGGGATTGGAAAAGGCAAAGGAGGGATAGACATTCTGAAAGCACAGACACAGTTAGAAAGGATAATATAAGAACCCAAAAGACGAAACATCTACAGTCTACCCTAAAATTGGATTGAGTCACTCACATACTGAAAATAAAATTAAAACTCAAGAAAACAAAGAGCTAACAAAAGTTTAGGTCATTATACATATTTCCAAGTGTGTCAGTTAGCAACGATATTCCTTACTTCTAATGTTATATATGGCCAAACTTTATTATACTAATCTCATAACTTATATTTATTACTTTTCCTTTCAGCGGAACTTAATTCAGGAGAAAGGAGCTAAAGTTTTCACATTATTGAATATTTAACATGATGCTTAAACTATACAAGACCATAGAGAGTACTATCTGTCTTTGCTGTTGTAGCACTGACACATTCTTCATTGTTTAACTGTATTTCTGCAGACGCTACGAGACCTTAAACATAATATTTATTTTTGAGCAATGACAGCAGTTATCACAAATACTTCACTTCCAAACATTCTGCACCCCAAAAAATCGTGCCCCTACTATTACTGCGTATTTTGTGTGCGAACTAAAGACAGAAGAATTTACGTCCTATGTGTTCTATAACCACAAAATGACTATCCTTTCCAACATGCACAAACCGAGGGTGTATATTGTGAAATACCATTTACTGAATGGTCATCTATTAGCCTTAAATCAGCGACGTCATTTGCAGTGCATACGGCATAGCACGCACGTGTGCGCGAGCAGGGACCGCATGGAGGAAGGGTTGTACGTCTAAAAGGGAGGAACGAAACAGAACGTGCAGCCAGCTGAAGCTGCAATAGAGTAGCACACTTTAAAGTAGCTGCTTGAGTTACAGAACTTAAACTAAAATCTGAAATAAGTTACAGTGCGATAGGAAAGTCAGCAATGCAACATCTGGAAATGAGCTCATCCAAGTGTCTACAAACCTAAACTTCATATTTGTGTTTCTGGCCAGTATGTATCAAACTCTGAAAGCTGGTTCTGTAAGCAGACATAGTGATCTCTGAGATTGATGAAGATCCGAACAAGGCCAGAATCTAAGATCGGCATTAAAACTCCACTCAGCAGGAGAGGTTCTCTTTTGGGGCAAGGGGCCTTCGGTCAAAGAGTAATTACATAACAACTAGGCATGGCAGCAGTGATCAGAGGAATGGGGCAAACAGAAGGAATTATTATAGCAGTAAGTGGGTGTCTTAGAGTAATTGGATCAAAGCATGATATACTGGTTGCCGTAGAGTGTGTAAGAAAGAGCTAACAAGAGAAGGACTCAACAAGGATTGAAGAACGCAGAACGTTGAAACATATACTGTGAACAACTATACAGTACGTTCTGGGAAATCTCAGGGACAAATTGCATAAGTGAATATATGTATATTATTATGATGTTGCGGCTAGCAGCCATGGCCAAGCCACATTCTAATGGTTATACGAGTATGTGTCGACACGCCATAGTGTTGTCAGTATGTCCTCCTGGACGGTCACATAGTAGTAGGAGTAGGATAGACGCGGAGGGGGACTTCGCACTTCTACCTTAGAGATCATTTGTGCCTGTCCACCGGAGGGCGTGGACAAGAGGAATAGGTACTCCGAGCAGATTTTTCAGACGTCAACTACATCCACAATGTTGTGTTGAGGTTGGTGAGGGAAATGAACCAATTTCTGGATGTAAACAGCCAGGTCGCTTGATCTAGGTGTAATGTTTTGGGAGCTAACAATTCTGATTGGCCTACACTCTCACAGTAAACATGGAAGGCATGACATTTGTTTACGTTCACGAGACACTAACCTGCAGTGGTTGTTTATGTACTGACCTAGTGAAAGTGCCATCCACACAATCTGTAGTGTTGCCAGCTTGTTTTCAACAAAACTAAAGTGTCTCCGTAGGAAATGGTCAGAGACCGAAACGTAAGACACAAAATGTGTACCAAATAGCGAGATCTATCATTGGTTAAAATTAATGTAATGTCTTCCCTTCCACCCTGTATAGAGGAAACAGTGGAGTACCCCAAAAACCAATTAACTGTGACATCCCCCCCCGCCATTATGGCGCGGCCTGGCTATATTGGGTGATATGCCATCTCTTATGTTACCTTATTATCGCCAACTGTTCATAAAATATAAGCATGGTAGAGGTGTTATTGCATGTGTTGTGTGGTAATGATATTCAAGCATCATTATCGTTTGAAAGCATGTTACTTTAATCCTGTGATATTTCAGATTAGAAATAATTATTTTATGATGTAGGTTGGCAGTACTGCTTTTCGGTGTAATATTCACAGTAGTTTAGTAAAATGTCAGCTATATTGAATTCTTGGGAACTGTCAATAAGTTGTTTCTCCTATATATGCCACCTTTAACATCTAAGCTCATATCAGCGGTTTTTGCTTTTGGAACAACCGCTTACCGGCAATGATGTTTATTCGCTTACTAGTCTGTATCTTTGGCTTTGCCTATGTTGAATTTTCTTTATGAACATTAAATTCACAGAGAGAGAGAGAGAGAGAGAGAGAGAGAGAGAGAGAGAGATGCTCTTATTCATACTTCCAGACTAAATAAAAAGCTCCTTCCTGCAGCAGGGAATCGAACCCGGGACTTCTGGATTTAGAAGCTACCATGCTATCCAGACTACAGAGACAGTGGCTGTGTTTCGTACAGAAGTGAAAAAGCTGAGTTTTACAACAGTCTTTTACTCCCAATTATTTTTAACCAGTATTAGGAAAAACAGGTTACTCAGTTTGTACTACTTTGTGTACTAAGTTGCCTTCAGTAGTTACGCAATTTCCACGAGCCTATGTTCACACTTAATGGTTTATTGGGAAAACTGTGCCGGAAAATGAAAAGTTCTTTGAAAATTAATATTAAATATTTTGCTATAAGTGTTTATTGCCCTTGCTGCCTGAGTGATTGTTATAATTTTAGAACTATACCAGATATGGGAAATAAAATTAACTAAGTGTTTCTAAAAAAATGTTTTATCAAGTAAAGATAAACAGGTATTTCTAAAAAAAAATATGTAAGCTGTATGTGTTAATCTATGTATGTACATCCAGTTTTTCAGCACAGAAAATAATCAAGTAGTAGAGAAAATAATAAATGAACATATGCCATGAAAATGAGTGTTTGTGATAACGTCGGCAAATTGTTGGACATTGTTATACGAAAGATTTAATTTACACTTGACAGTTCAGGTTCAATATGGGTTAATGAAGCTAGGCGATAACTATGTATCTTTGCACACGAACTTTGGAACGCCAAATAAGAATTTAGGAACACAAAGAGTGTGTGTCTCCTAACTTCTACTAGCCGGTCAGTTATATGGCCTTCACGACTTGGGGACACTACTTCTTCATCAAGTAGCTCCTCAATTGGCCCTTCCGGGACCTAACGAGGCTGAGTGCACCCCGTGCCGGACCTCCCAGCGGGAGAAAGATCCCCACCCCGGTACCGGGAATCGAATGCGGATCCTCCGCGCCACAGCATGCGCCCTACCACTCCGATGCGGAGGTTGTCATATTGTTATTTACATCCAAGGGAATTAATAAAGTGTTTGTTTAATTTACAGCATGAACATGTATTTAGTATAATGTGATTAACCTTTTCTTAAGAGTGTCAGTGCACCACTGATACCGCTTCAGGAAATCCAGCACGTGACCGCAGGGTAAAGAGTGAGCCAATGCTGAAAAGACTCTACTCCCGTTTCTTAATTAACTTGAGGAACCTAGCCAGCTCAGCCCAACCCAGCTGCATTGAATAACCAACACATTTCGTAAATTTCGCGTATTATGTAGGGAAAAAGCCCCTCGCCCTCACAGCCCAAAGGGGTAAAAATATGGGCGAGAACTTCTTTTACTTGCAGAGGCCTGATTCATTAATATTGGGCAGCGGCAGGAATCTTTTGAAGTGCACCCTATACGCTCCGCTCATGCACGATTCCATACTATTTTTGAAATAGCATGTGCAGGGCTCTCAGAGGAGCCATTAAGCCTACGAGAAATGAGTGACCATCATGCCTTTCCCTCAACACTTTTCCCAAAAATATAATTGAAATAAAATCCCTCTGCAACAGAAGGATCCCATTTAATCTTCCAGTCAGTTTTGTACTATGAGCACGATTGAAATATGTATATTAAATCAAATTCTCAAACTACAAGAAAGTTTTACAACTAAAAAGGCGCTACTACTGAGAGCTTCCTTAGCTTGTTTATTGCTTTGGGTATAGGTATTAGCTGGATGAAGCAATTATTTAAATAAATATCTGGTGTGTTTCATGCACATGACCTTCTGTTCCCACCATTCTTTATTTTTATGTGACTTCAACAATCTATTCTTGCGACTAATCCTTCTACTTCAAGTTAATTAAGAGGAAAATTTGCATAAATGGTTTCACTACACATTTTCCCCCATAGACTGACTTCAGAGATCGTTAAACTAGAAGTGCGGGACTTAAGTACCTACAAAATTTTAAGCCACCATTAAAGTATATGATCTCATATGAATTTGCCATCTATTTGTGGTTTACCAGAAAAATGTCAGTGAATTGGAGAATTAAATGTCCTGCCGGCACGTTGCCATAGTGACACTAACGGGATGACTCGGATAGTAACGTCTGTGACCAGCATTCGGGAGGTCGCGGGTTCGATCTCTATGGTCGACCTTCCTGATCCATGGTTTTTTTCGGAGGTTTCCCGAGTCGTCAGGCGAATGCTGGGACAAATTTCCTGTCCCACCATTTCGTTCCATTAACCATTTGATTTCACGCTTCATTCCGACGACGAGCGTCGCGGTAGCAGCACAGCATGGGAAATAAATGCGCTTTGGAAATCTCTTCCCTCGGATTGGAAGGCGAGCCACTGGTTCTCGGGACCCCGTGGGATGGTACAAGCCTGAAGGGGGAGGGGAGCTAAGGCAGCCCCCACTGGGGTGCTTCTAACTGGGAAAATGTAGGGACCATGCCACCTGCTCTGTCATCATAACGTTCCGGCCGGTCTTAGGATTCATTCGCCTCGTCCATCCTCCCTAGAGGGCCCAGTCAGGGGCACAGGGACAAAAGATCGCCTTTAGATCGAGTTGCTAAGTCGCCCTCTGCACGTTCTTATGGAATCATCGACACAGTGACGGAGACCGGGAGATCCGTAGTTCAAACACTGGCGCTATGGCGTTGAACTTTTTCAGTCTCATTTTACCCTTTCCATGCTTTTCCTAGCAATTAGTTTGCATGGAGTCAGAAAGTTCGGCCGCAGAGATGAACCCACGACCTCCCAAATGCTAGTCTTACGCGCTACGACTGCATCCCTCTCAGCAATGTCGGGTAATCTGGGCTCACTTGAACATCATTTCACCATTCCATACTTTCATCCTCTGATACTTTATACCAGGTTAAAGGACATGAAACTTAAAAAAAGGAGACATAACCAGATTGGTGCTGTATGTCATCAGCTGGCACAGGACTTAGCATTAAGGCCAACCGGAAGAAAATAAGGGTGAACTGTCACTGGACTGAAGGCAGAGAAGTCGCAGATGACAAACCATCCCCATTCCTCGTACACTCTTCTAGCGTTTGCGGACAACACTCGGATGGTTTTTTCTGTCACTGTCACTGACCCTTGACTTCTATTATTTTGAATCGTTTGTAGTGATAGTGCATGGCTATAGATAAATTGAAGACAACTACTTAGGAACTGTACGCATGGTAATAAGCAAGGTGAGCCACTTTGAGATGTTATTCTCTGTTTTCCAAACCAAGAGTTGTCACTTTTCAAGCGGTTCTGACCGCTAAAGTTTGTCTCTAAGTGAATCACGAGAATAAGTGCACCCCGTTGAAACAGTCGAAAAATTCCATGCTGGTGCTGCAGATCAAGAAGAGCCTACTGTCCCACAGGCAGCAACGGAACTGCTTGATTATGGCTACAGTCCTGATGGTCTTAAATTCCCTTCGCGTAGCTTAATGCTATAGCAATCATGACGTTCTTACTAAAGCGCATAGCAAATAGCCCTGAATAAATAGCTGAGTAAGAATATCTGATTTGGATTATGTGTTTTTTTTTGTTTTTTTTTTTCCAAATTACAATTTTCTTCGATCGCGTATATTATACAGCAAAATTTACCACGGCATGCTGTACAGCTCATCAAACCATAGCAGCGCAGGGAGAGCATAATGTTGAAAAAATATTAAATTATGGAATACGAATGTTTGTTTTTACAAAATTCTTTCAGCGGCTTAACTGATGCATAACAATAACGAAGAAGTTTAGTAGCTTGAGAGAGAGAAAAAATCCAGTCGATTGATATCTGCCCTGTTTTAGGATTGTCGTGAAGACAGCGTGCTAATAAATCTATACAAATAAGAAATTTGAAACATAGATATGAAATGTTAAAAAATATAATGTAACGATACTTGACAAAGTGTAAATAGGGACAAATTTATTATAATACTTGGAAATAGGGCAGCTAAACATGTTACACCGTATTTAATTTAGTGACGTATACAAATTGCGTAGAATTCACAACAATTCATGGATAATTTGTAAACCAATGTCTTCTAAATAATTTAGAGAGTATCTTGACATATTGCCAAAGATAGGATTTCGTAATGAAGGAAAATGTTCACTCTGAGAGTAATAGTAACAAATTTCTTTGTTTGGTTACACAAGTGAATTACCAGGAATTAAGAGCACGATCTCAGTTTTCACTTGCACTGCTTTAGTAAAGCATAAGCAATAATGTTTTACTCCACTGCATAGTTTGATCGACCTTCCTGGTTTGCGGATCACACGTTAACCACTGGTTCCCGAGGTCACTGAGTTCAAAGCCAGTGAAGGGTGAGGGATCTGTTTCGGGCGTAAAAATCCTTAGTATGGCTTCCTTTGAAGGGAAGTAAAGCCGGTGGCTCCCTGTCGTAGATTTAGGGTATGCAAAAGAATCTCAAGCCTGGTGAAGAGGCTTCTGAGAAAAAGTAAATGGTCTTCCACGCCCAATATAGAATGGGACGCCGAGAACCATAACAGTTAAAGAGCGTCCATAAAAAAAATAAAAATAAAATGCATAATTTGTATTTTAACAGTTGGTATTTCGGATATGTAGCATTTTAGCATCACCGTTTTCAGAGAAACGTAAACACCTCTGGTCTGGACTTAAGCGAAGTTGTGATAAATTGGTAGATCCATATTATTTCTCCTCACATCTGCCACTAATCAAGGTTACAATCCACTTGTAGAAAAAAAGGGCCAAACACAGACTCTTTTTAATATGATACTGATTTCAGGAGTGTCAGGCTGCCAGGACCGAGCGAGATGGCTTTGCGGTAACGTGCGAGGCTCGCAATTTTCTGTCCTTCCATTTTGTTTCATTAATCATTTGTTGCAAGCGTCAGCGAAGGGGTTAGGTGCAGCTTGGCAGGGATGATATGTGCATAGGAACTCTTTCCGTCCCTTGTTGTCCGCCGGATACGGGTGGAAAAGGGTCGGCCGAGTTCCCCCTGACCTGGCTTCAGAAGACCTAAAGACTTTGAGGTGTTGTCGCACTTGGGGAAACCTTAGGGACCTATGCCAATGTCTGTGCCGTTAGTCTGGATCTGGCCACCCGGTGTATCCTCTCACCTCGTCCTTTCTCCCGGGGTGCCCCCTTGGGAGATAGGTACAATAAGTCTGACTTCAGTGCCGAACCCCCTCCGTTCCTCTCCTACTCCTACTCCTAGTCCGCCAGGAACGGATTCCAATTAGCATTGTGTCTAATCTGTGTATTGCAGGTTGTCATTGTTCCAAAACAACTTAGCATATTTAAACTATACAAGAATTAGTTTCAGACATTTCTAGACTCAGATCAGTTATCTCATGTGGAATTAGGTGTTACAGAAACATACCAGAACTTCTCTCCTTATATTCTATTGAAAAAGTCTGGTAAAGGAGTAACTAAAATAGTGTAACAACGGCATATACTATAGACTTTTATAAGCCAATTTATATAGAAAGTAAATGACTAACTTTTAATTAAGGTAACCACGTCATAAACAAAGAAAAGTAGGAATATAATAAGTACATTCATCACGTGCTGCAAATGTGTGTGCGCGTATGCGTGAAGAAAGTGAAGTGGTCTCTTTTTTATGAAGCTCAAGGCATCCTGTAGACTAAGGAGAAAACTACTTGTTCATCATAAAGATCCAAAGTAAGGCATAAGAAGAGGTGTTTCTAGTGTACTTTTGCAGAATTGGAAGGAAAAAGAGAGAATTTGTTCACCAAAGCACCTAGCCGTAAACCTAAATCACGCCCTTAGGAAATTCCAGCGCGTCGTAAAAGCCCGAGGTTTAACACAGCCTCTAGGTAGATGTGTCGCAGCGATGTATTTCCTGCTCTTGGTAATGAAATATAAATGCTTCAGGAAGGTAAGCTTGGCAAACTAAAATCTCCAGGCAGTAAGACACGTATGCCCAACTAAACCGTAAAGTACCACAACTGTTATTTATGATATAAAGGCACAACCTGTGACTTTCGCAAGGGAACTACGATCTAACATTGACGTTTACTGTTCACACGACTGCAGTACCATGAGACTTCATATAAAGATTAAAACAAAGGCCTAAAATTGCAGACACTTACATCTCGGCCCAGATTTCTAACTTTCGCATCACCCTGTTTGTTTCCGCGCAATTCTGAGGGACTCTTACTGAGGCCCACACTGCCTCACTTCCGTAGCTCTCTGAATAGCTAATTGTGCACAGTAGCCACAATGCTTCAATCACTTTACTAGCTTCGCACTTGCTCCTGCATAATTCGCAATCAATTTCACAACGGCATAACACAGCAACGCAGCTAAGACCTGGTACAAAATTCCCCGAAACGGAACGTGTGATGGGATAAATAGAATTGATTGTTAAGGGAAAGTAATAAATAAAATATTCCGCTAGGCCGAACGGTTGCCACATTTATCTAAAAGGACTACATATACAAAAATTTGCGAAGGCCACGGAAAGACCGTCATTTGGGTAAGGTCGTCAGACAATGGAGAACAAAGGATATGAAAATCCTTTACAAACCATTGTAAAGTTAATAGTGACGCTGTGTGCAGTGAAGCAAGATCCCCTTAAAATGCACCCGCCAAGACAGGGCATGCTTATTGGTGGAAAATCGAATGTCGTGGACATAACATGGATTTGCACCAATGAGGGCAATCATATGGCCATGAAGAAGTGGTAAGATGAGGGGAAGGTTGAATTAACAAAACCAGCGAACAGCGGTAGGCATAGGCACTTCGAACTTCACCCTCACAAATTGGCTGTCACACACGCACTTTCACACTCACAAATTGGCAGTCGTACTTAGGCACTTCACACTTACAAGTTCGCAGTTAAATACGCACTTCACACTCACAAGTTCACGTTTACGCACTTACGTGCGTGTATCCTGCCGTCGACCGCGTGAATATCAGTGCCGGGAAACATGTAGCTGCACCGGGTATATGGTTGCGAGGAAGAAAATTATAAATAAAAGTGGACTGGAATAGAAGGTTTCACCAAAAGTGTGGTATCTCTTTCAACAGCCATGAGACAGAGTCTCACCCGTGGCAATACAGTGAGACCGAGGTATACCGAGCCGCAAACGAGAAAGTGAACTCGCCATGCGCAGTCAATTGGATATGGAAACGGGAAGCATTAGGCATATCACATAGTTAAGTAACACTTACAGGTTTCTAATATTACGCAATAACTTGGGAACAAGAACAGGAAGGAAAATAGGTGGAATTATTTGAAAATTCAATGCCGCATCGGGATTTGAACCATGGATTTTCAACCTCTAGTGCCGTTGCTGTAACCAGCTGAACTGTCATGGCAGCGAGCCGGTATAACATTCAATTCCCCAACTGATTCACAATTTTTCCTTTAAACCAAAAGGAATTCTCAAATTGATTTTGAGAGAAGATATCCCCGTGTCGACTTTGCAAGAGCATATGTAAGTACTTTAAGTCCCAGGCTTCATAGTCAACCACTATTAAGTTAATCAATGTTAATTCTTCTTCCAAACACGTCTTGTAGTTTACAGAGAAAGAAGTTGAATCATTTTGGGGAATTGTATGACACACCGATTTGCCTTCGTAACCCAGTTGGCAAGAGCAACGGCACAGAACGCGGAGGATATGTGGTTCATATTCTGGCTATGACATTGAATTTTTCAATTTAATTCTATCTTTCCAATTCAAGTCTACAGATGATATTTGTGAAAAGAATTTAATTACGACAGAAAACCAAATATTTTACCGTTTATTGCTTTAAATTCACAACTAAAGAGGGGAAAACATACCAACTGATAAACATGTTCAACGGATTAAGCGCATTTGGATATGGTTTATTTGGAACACACGAAGGGATATACCTTTTGAACTAAATGCTGATTTACCAACTTCTATATTCAGTAAGTTAAGCATTGTTAGAAGGCGAAGTCGTTACACCTTATTCTGGAATAAATTAAACTACCGAAAGCAAAAACAAAACAGCATAGAAACACTTACAGCTGTCAGGAGAGTTTCGGTTTTGTTCTTTCAAGCCTGCTACTAGAGAGTCTCTTGGACTGCTTAATTAAGACGAATTTGCACAATTAACGTGCACTGCCATTATTTGGAATGGGAGCGGTAATCCTGCTACTTGGTTAGCGGGAATTAACATACCCTTTAAGGTTCCCGAGTTATGGAAAGCTTCCCGTTGATGATGCATCTTGGTTTTTGAAAATGAGGTAACATTTTTCCCCATTCTGGTCCAGTTTCCGTTTATGAGCAGCTATCCTTTATATAGATTTAGGTTTACTAGAAGTTTCTATTCTAGAAGATTCCATACCAGTCAACCTTATTTAGTTATTCCAGTACCATTTGGTAGATATCCCCTTTCTGCAGGCTTCTCCCATGTCTCCGCCAAGTCAGAGATCTTGTAGTGGTCGATAGCAACAGCATATCAGAAAATGCAGCGGCCTTAGCATCACAGTACTGAAGTTCTTTGCAATCCGCCATAATAAAAGCAGCGGGTAACCTGATTATTATATTAAAGTAAGCTACACCTGCACGTCTTCAGAGCAAAATCATCAACTTCAAATCAACATACCAGGGAAGATTTGCTCACCAAAGTACCGGCAATAACCAGTGCAGCACATTATTTCTTTACAGTGATGGTTTCACTGTTGATATTACGATAATCCTCGATAAAACTTTAAGAGTGTTTTGGGTACAGCAGGCCGCACCAACATCAGAGATGTAGTATGTTGTCAGATTTCTGACACTTATCACAGTATTACTTAATGGAAATTATTCCATTATTTGCATGCGCCTATTTTCCTCAATTTCTTATCTTTTGTAACTGGTGCACGCATCCGTAGCAGCAGAACAGATGTAGTAAAGGTTCGTTAAAATATTTGAATGGTATTTATTATTTCATATCCCAATATCCATTATTATCAGTTACTCAAACAACGTTCTTTATTACACATGTAGTGCCTCAGGATTGTTTCTTTAATGTATGTAGGTGTGTGGTTCAATTGGGTAAGTGGTACCTTCGAACTCCCCGCTTGAATAATTCTAACCACTTTATTAAGAAATTGCTTCCGCTGTCCCTAAAATATGTAGAAGGCAAAGCAACCTATGAGTTTTCAATAGTTTGACACATTGAGCACGTTTAAATTAGTCATCATGATAACAATAATACAGTTTACAATAATAGTTAATTTAAAATACGTTTTTGCTCTATGGTAACATCAGTGCCATAACAATAACAATAATAGATTATGTATAATTTATAATGGTAATTTATAGTTATGGTATGTGTTTATTGATCAAAGTAGTTATTGAAAAGGACGTATTCACTGAAATAATATATTCTTTCCTGTTAACTTTTCTACCAGTCCATTAGTTTCTTCAAGCTATGTTACATCATTCCACACTACTTGTAGGGTTAAATTTGTGTTCAGTGGTGGCAATAATTTTAGATTTCATTTCCATGTTTACCTAAGAAGAGAATTTTTATACTGACGTGGTTTTTGTGAATTTGGATCCTGTAACTTTTCATAACTACTCCTTCTACAAGGTTGAGTCATTCGTATTGCATTCTGCCAGCCCCCTTCTAGTTGCTTACACCTATCAGAATAGAGTTCATTAAGAGAGGCTATTTCAGACTACTCCTTCGTTTTATGAAGAATATAACAACCTTCATGGTTTATACTTGTTTCTTCAAAGTTATTTCCAGCTAGCCATAGACGTAAATGATAGAACTGGGAGGAATAAGGTGTTAGACTTGGAAACCTTACGGAAGGAAAAGAAATATTGTAGTCGCAGGGAGCTTTCTGCTTCATTCACCCAGTGTACGTTGTACGTCCAACAACAATCCTGCCTGGCACACAGGTCACTACTGTCTCGTTACTCTCACTACTCTTATTTATTTTCGCGACTACTATGCCAGAAAAGTCGCTGGTAAAGGCATATAGGTATATGCAACATATCAATATCATGCATAGAACTTCACATCGTTCGTATTAATCAAGAAAACAAACATATCACAAACCACCCGATGGAAGCAAGTATAACAAAGCATAATGAACCTTTACCAACATGAACAGGAGTATCCGACTTCATACCTTTGGTTTCAAACACATGCATGGCTAAATATTCATCCCAGCTCATTCACCGCATGCACAAGGAAATGAGACATACTAGTACGCTGTTTTCGTGCTAAGCTGCAATGTGTTGATATGAGGGAGCTCAAAAATGCTCACATTAAGTGACATCTATTTTGCTCTTAAGGTAATAATTACTCTTAAAATCGGGAAGCTCCAAACAGATTATTAATACACATTATATGAGCCTTATGCTATACAGGTTAGACAATGATAAACCAAGGGGAATGGTCCCGGCAATGTGTGAAGATCGCATTCGGGAGGCTGTACGTTCAGTTTCCGAAGGTTCCACTCTGACCGTGGGATTTTTGTGATTTTTCCTGATCCGTAGCCAAATTTGGGGTACCAAATTTGGGTTACTCGCTAGATTACGTATTGGTGGTGCCAGACGTATGGAGCGGATGCCTACTCAAAGGAAAACGCATTCCACGTGGACACTAGACGGCTGCTTGGTCTAGAGGTCGTTCATTTCCCTCTCTAGGGAACTCCAGCAATTGGACGGGCCTTAAAGCCTGGTAGACAAAAGAAATATAGTAAAGTACACTGTTTGGGAGCATCTCTTGTTTCTTATCGTCTTACAGAGTCTCGCAAGGGCTGAGGCATAACTACTGACAAATTAACTGCTGACATATGCAATACGAGGCTGTAGGCGTTGCGCTGTTATGAGGACAAGGAAAGGTGAGGGAAGGGTAGACACACCTGGCCTCGTAGAAAAGCCACGTTCTTGTTTTCTTTAGATTTATCTCCAAATCCTTAATGCCTGTTATGTAAAAGTTTGAAAATATTGCTTGGAATTGGGTTGAACGATTCTGGGTTATATGAAATGATTTTTAGAATAACAAACCTGTAAAGCTTTAGAGTAAACATAATGCAATATTATATTCAAAAATATAAAAGGGTTTAATTCTTCTACAAATTCTCCCTATACTTATACTGGAATTAAAATTCCTGTCGAAATAGCTTTAAACTGCTTATCTATTATGTCATATTACAATACAGTTTCTGTTTTCGAATGCAAGGTTTTGTTCTAATACCTATGCAATAAACCACCTTTCTTGGGTGACACTAAAATTTCATTACATTTCTGTGAATTTGCACAGCTTCTAAAATTTTTCGAGCTGTTACCAATTAGCCATGGACCACTAATCTGGCCACGTGTAGTTTCTGATGCGCATTACATGGTATGAAACAAACAACAGTGGTAGCTTAATGAGTAACGATTTAGTGAGTCGTCATAAATAATCAATACTTCCCTGTTATGCCGACGTATTATTGGTTATAATTGTGTCCACCCAGTTGCATGAATACTACCCAGTCATTGGAGAGGAGCAAAGAGAGGGCGAGAAGGGGAAGTTACGAAGGCCTCGTTAAATAGTCTCATGATACACTTGCATTTTACTAAATTCGCTTTCTGTACTCTTATGAACTTCCGCGCCCCTCTGTCTTGTATGGCCTGTAGTTACTTCAATTACTTCGTCTCTTCCTCCTTTGGGGTAGTAAGCCCAAGGGATCTATGTAGGTCGAACTGCGCGAGGTGTCCCCTCTCCGTTTTATCAACTATATCGACACCTACAGGCAAGGAACAGAAATTTCGTAATTTATTGTACACACGGTCCGCTGAGCCATACAAAACAGAATCGTAGTACATATACGGCGCTTTTGCATAAAACTGTTTAAATGAAAACGCAGAATTAATATTGAGAGAATAAAAAAATCTACCGCATTCCAATTAAGAACACTGCTGAGTTTTTTTAAAACTATTAGTGAAATTCAGCACAAGCAATTGCTGTCGCTTTGACAATAGAGGGGCGTTAATATCCCTACAATTGGCACAAAATTTAGTTTTAAATGACACCCACATGGCATGCTTCTGAATATTGATGCACTCATGAATGCGATCGGATTTATGAATATCAGAACACGGATATTTTATTCCATAACATACCTCGTAGATGGCTAAAACATACCAACTGCTATTTTACTTTAGTGCTATCTGCTGGTAAACTAAGTATTGCAGACAACTATTAATTTAACATTAGGAAATCGTCATCGTCGTCATCATCATCATCATCATCATCAGAGTGTAGCCTGTTATATTTCTTGGGAATCCCATTTCTGCGGCCTTTATTTTTCTCTTTTCGGGTGTTATTAACGTCCAATATTCTGAATCATAGAGCAATATGGGTACTGTCATTAAGGACATTATAGAATTTTAGTGTAGTTTCTTTCCTATTTTGTTTGAGGTTTCTTTTTGATGTTCCACGCATTTAGTTAAATTTATTAATCTAATTAAATTAATTTAAACCGTTGTTTCTAACATATGAAGCATTGCAGCCTAAACAATTAAAATTATTTACCTGTTCTATTATTTTTCCTTCTAAAATAATTTTAGGTCTAATTGTATTAGACCCTTGGAATGCAAGAACTTTTGTTTTGGATGTAGAGAAGTTTAATGCATACTTTTTACTCAGATTATTTATTTTAATTATTTAATTGGCTTTTTGTAAATTATCCTCTCGGCTACAAATTAGATCTTGGTCATCTGCAAATAAAATTGTGTCTAAAAAGCTATTCTTAACTTTAAAATGAGTCTCATTGGGAGATATAAGTTTGAATATTGCCATAACCTTAATATCACGTCGAAATACAATATGTCGACAAATAGGGCATTATGATATCTCCAATATGGCCGCCTATGGAGAAAGCGCTAAATCGATAGCGTGTAGCATGTTATGATATTTACCAAAATAATATGTAAATTTACTCCTCCAGTTAACACAACAGTGGCCACATAATAAGCTGGAATGTATTTGGTTTACTCCGAGAGGACAGATATGGATACTTTAAGGAAAGATATCCTAATATACGTTTAAGTATAAACGATAAATAACAGGGTGTTTAAGTTTAAAAGACAAATTTTAAGGGTATATATTTTCAACAACCCCAAATTATGCTTGTTCCTAAATAACTCCTATCGTACTTCTGAATACTAGAAGGACATAGATACTTCATTGAATCCGATTTTATCTGAAAAATCCTTCAAATCTCAGCAAAAATTAAAGAAAAATTTGAGCCAAGTTTGTAAAAGTAATAACATACTGTATGTAAAAAGTAGTCCAATTAAAACGACCATCTTAGTCACCTCAAAATTATAAAATTCTCTAGCCCTAGCCTCCAAAGTGATATAGCTCAAAATAAGTAACAATCTGGGAGCTTGCCGTTTAAAGAAAGAATATTTTAAGGTTAAGACACATGTTCTGTACGTCTGCATTTTATTTGGTAATGGCTGGGCTATGTAATGGGGATAGGTTAAACGTAAGGCATCCTATCAAGAGCTCTATGTCTTTCAAGACGTGGATGGGAAGAAACGAGACGAGGACACAAATGAGTAGTCATCGGCTAAAATTACATCTTACGGGGTAATGAACACTCCGAGAAGCCCTACAAAGTTAGTCCTGGCGAGGATCGAAACTGCATCATCCAGACGGCAGAAACGCTACCCCTAGCTAATGGAGGTTAAAGCGGCATCAGAGTTGATTGTCTGGAAGATTTAAATTTGTGCAGCCCCAAACTACTCGGACTGTTATTTAGGACCTATACACTGAGCGAGATGGCTCCGTGGTAAGGTAAGAGGCTCGCATGTGAAAGAACCAGTGTTCGATTCCCGTTGGCCTTGGGAATCCACTCTGACCTTGAATTTTTCGTGGTAGGCGAATATTCGGGTGGTTTCAACGCTATGAAGTAGATTTCCTTTCCTATGTTTTTCTTTTATTCCGTTTCCTTCTCATCTTTCTAGGCGTTCTTCTAGGTTTCATGGCGTATGGTGGTGCTGAACAGATGACGTGCACGCTTGCTCAAACGAAAGAGTACTCCCGTAGACACTAGAGGGCTGTTGCTTGGTCGACGAGCCGTTCATAGCCTCTCTAGACAGTTCCAACAGTGGAGGATGTTTTCCGAGCGTGCAACTGTTAAGGACTTTCACGCATCTATGTAACCTATCTGTTTGTGGCGTGTAGCCTCAGACAATTCCTCCACTTTATTCCTTCCTCCTGGAGGTGACTGCCACAATAGATCTATGAAGCTGGCACAATAGATGCTTCAGAAGCAAATTACAATCAAAGAAAGTAAACCAGAAATCCCATATGTGATGAAACCGTTCGCTTCAAGAGAAACGCATTGCTCGTTGTTTAGGTATCTTTAGAGCTAAACAACAGTGGTTAGTCATGTTCCCAAAAATAAAAATTAGCACAATGCATCGATCAAATTCACCCCACAAGGAAATAGATACCTATAATTAAAGATGAAATAATTCCTCCAATGAACGCGAGGTTGGCTACGCATAAACCATGCATGACTGAACCTTGCACGCTAACTGCTAACTGTATCAGTGAACAGTGAACTTAGTGCCCAATATCTGACGTAGAACCGATAGAAAGCGTTTATTCCAGAGATTCAGTAGAGTGTGTTAAGACCACAACTAAAGCTTCAAATTCAGATCTCCAACCTACCCAAGAAAACAACTGATGCCATGCACAGATATATTTAAGAATATGCCACATCGTTGGACTAATTAGCTCTATCAGGAAAGAGGTGCAATGCCACAGAAGTGTACTTAAATGATGAGAAACAAAGTTGGTGTCAGCTTTTGCGATGATTTTTTAAACTTCCTGAGCTATTATATGTTGGAGTGAGGGATGTTAGGGAGTTTTCAAGCGAAACAATTTCACAACTCGTTAGTCTTAATAAAACATTGGAAATAAATAGAATATAATGTTTCTACTATTCTTTATTAACCATAAAAGAAGTCATTAATCTGATTCCACTGATTAAAATCCACTGGTATAAGAGAGCTATCACGCTGCTTCGAGTATTTGTAGCGTTAAAATTTGTTTTCTGTAACGTCATATTTGCGAGAGCTCGCCTGTACAACAATTTTCATGTTGATTTAAAGCCCGATTTCAGTTATTATAACATTCAGCACTTCATCTCCGCAGCCCTCTGTTCCTCGAGTGAACAAGATCTGGAATACTACGACACAAAGCTCTTGTACCTGCTTTTCAGGACTGCGCTTCACAAAGAAAGGTTTATCTGACTGTCGACAGCCGCGCGGGTTGGGGCGTTAATAACTTTTGGATGATACCCCATAATTGATCGAAGGAACGGTAGAGGCTGTGATGCGAGGAAAGGCGTTCCTATTAACGTCAAATTACGGGAAAGCGCGTGTCTGTGTACACAGTAGCAATTTGTCTCTGTTTACTCGCCACATTAACGATCCAGCAGACGTCCTCTTCAACTCCCCAAACTCAACTAAGTCACCTAGTTTAACCAAGATTTTAAAGCACACCTAAGCCCCTGCCGTAATTTACGCGAGATAATAGTATTATTCCTTTCAGTTCATCCTCATTACTCTCAAAGTCCAACTAATGAGAGAACGTGCATTTATGTCAACACAATGCGTCTTCGTTAGAGCAAATTTCACGATCTTTCAAACCCGTCATTATTATACAAGTGACAGGTGTACTCAGAAACGACATCGCTCGTATTATTTTCGAGGACCTTGCAGAGCGAGTGCGGATTATTTATGGCTTCGAAGACTATATTTATATAGTATATAGAGAGAATACTGTGTACCGAAGGTAAATGAATTCTTTTATCACAGCAGATATCTCCACTATCGGATGAACGTAGACGAAAATACCATGCGTTTGTTTTATAGCGGTGCCATAGCTCGGTATATACGTAGTTGGCTATCACTGATTGACCTCGGTATTGTTTCCGCTGCCCTCTAGTGTACAACAATACAATCTTCCCGCCCCCCGCCCTTCTTTTTAGGGAATTAACAGAAGTAAGCGTGATTTTGCCTTTTTCTAACAAGGCCCTTCAAAAGCTCATACGGCCAATTTTTCAATGAGAACAATTGAAAGTATGTTTCAGGACAGAATTGTGACCCCCCAGTACCCCGACCTGAACCCTGCGACTTCTATCTCTGGTGTAACTTAAAACAAAGTGGACAAGACAAACCCACATACCTGGAAGAATTCAAGTGAAATATCCGCCAGGAAATTGCCGGCATTTCTGAATGTGAACTACGGCGAGTGATGGATAGTTTCCGAAAGATGTGTCAAAAATGTATGGGCAACGACGGTGGCCAGTTTCAGCATTTCCTTTCATAAGGTTGGTAAGTAAAACCTTTAAAAGTAGTTTTAAAAATGTTGTATGGTTTCATCCGCGCCTTTCTATGATAGCAACACACGGCCACGAACGCCGAGGACGCGGACAGGCAAAACACCGCGCAGTTGCTTCGGAATTTTTTTACTCTCTCGGTATAACACCCCAGCATTAACCTACCAACATGGGAAACCGCGAAAAACTTCTAGACCAAAGGGAATCGAACCCGATACCTCCTAAATGCGAGCCGCACACATCACTGCGGATCCATGTCTATCGGCAGCTAAAAGTGTTTTGGGGGTTAAGGTATCTAAGAAGGAAATTCAACATTTCGTAAAGACACTAACTGAAGAACTAGTTTTTGGAGAACTCGTCAAGAACTCATACACGCACCTGGGTAATATGTAATTTTGAATGCCTTTTATAGGGCCTTCAGTAGCTGCAGCTCATATTGAACGTTCAGGCAATAAGGGTTGTTAAACCTACAGCCTATGCTACGAGTTGGCCTACCCATTTGGAAAAATTGAACGGCGTTTATGGTACACCGTGTATATATTCAGGTTGGTTAGTTTCTTATCATGGTTATATGCGAGGCCGTAAAATTTGGTTGTAATACTTGGAGAGTGGAGGTAGTTGCGTCCATACTCAAAGCGTTATCATTATTAGGGAGAGGTAGGTCGCAGAGAAGCAGGCGTTGATTATCAAACACTGTAATGACACAGTATAATCCATTTTCATGCCATAGAAAGGACTTCATGAATGAGGCCAGATTTCCCGGTGCTCTACATGAATGTGGGGGACAGCAAAGGTCAATGGCTCGAAGGTCGGTTTACAATGGACGCATCAAAACTGTGTGACGGGTGAGCAGCTAGTATAAACAAATATCTTTGTAAAAAAAATTATCCGACGACCATTTGAAGCTTTTATGAACAGTTTTAGAGCTTAAACATTAATCTACTGCAGGAGGTGTTATATCTCACATATGTACACATAATTTTACTTAGTAGAATTAATTTTGCTTTCTTCTAGATCCAAGCAAGTTTTAATGGCATCTACAAGCATACTAAAGATTGTTTTACTTCGGTGTCAAAGTAGAAACAAGAACATTTAACTGTCGATAAATACAACAATGTTATTTCAATCTGGTTAGAGTATTATAGGTGTTTCATTTCCTTATTGTAGTTGCAATATTAATCCGTTATGTACTGGTACATCTGTGCTCTCGGTGCAGAGGATTCAGAAATGGGGTTTTTTGTAAAGGCTTCGGATCTCCAATTCATGCAATCAAACAGTGGTTGTTTTCTGCCCCCCCCCCCGCCTAAAAAAAAGTACAAGAAACAGTGTCCTCCAACGTTCCAATTTGTTGCTTTCGTTTGTTTCCAATCATTACCTATTTACGTTTATGTTTTCCACCATTTTGGTACCTTTCGCACTTGCGAGATTTTATCCGATTCACAATTTCCTCTAGTACACTTCTTCCCATTACGTGCCATAGTAATTGTATATTCGTCTTTCTAATTAATTTCCGCACTGTTGGGCCTTTGCGCACTCCTTCTGATGCGCCTTCAATACTGTGACGCCGGGCGCAGCACACATTAAAAGACGGTCGGTACCAAGCTACCTCACACCACATACCAGGCCGGCAAGCAAACAAAGGCGCAAGATCGAGCTTCTGCACATCACTCATGCGAGCAAACACGTGACTAACAACAATCAGACGGCAACACAAAGGGTTTTTCAGAGCCTTCGAGAACTGTACGGCAGTCAGCGTGTTTGTAGAAGTTTCAGAAAGGACCTGTGACGTCATCCCCGCTATATAAGGAGGCGAGGAGACAGCAGAAGGGAGAATTGTGGTCACAGACATGAGTCTGTCAGTGTGTCAATGAGTGCTACACAGTTGTGTGTATGTGTCGGTCTGGGTGGCTCAGTTGGTTAGACGCTGGTCTACTGATCCCAAGGTCGCGGGTTCAAACCCGGCCCAGGCCGATGGTTTTTAAGTGTGTTTAAAAACGACAGCTCCATGTTAGTAGATTTACTGGCATGTAAAAGAACTCCTGCGGGACGAAATTCCGGCACACCGGCGACGCTGATGTGATCCTGGCAATTGACAGCGTCGTTAAATAACAAAATAATTTAATTTATTTTAACAGCTGTGTGTATGCGGTACTGTCGTCATCAAAGGTACGTCGCGTTGGAATTAAGAAGTTTTAACGAGTGTTGAGTGATTGTATCGTAGGAGTTACTGTACGAGAGACAGAGAAAGCGAAGAAATACAGTAAAAGGACGAAGTTAAGGCTACGAGAAGAAAACATTTGGGAGTTGTAATATCGCGAAAGGCTGTACACTATGTTAACGTCAGTAGAAGAGGTATGTCTCCTTGTGCAAAAGTTCAGAAGAAAAATAAAACGATGGAAAAGTAACTGGCCTGATTTTTCCGTTTTGTCTCACAATACTCTTCTGTCAATCTTACAGGCTTCAGTCCTCCACAAAGCCACAGGTCAGACTCCGCAAATCTTGTTTACCTCAATCCACAGCATCTATGCATTGCTGCGCTCCAAACAATGCGCATTATTAATATCGTCCTTAGTGCTTTAAGAGTATAACAGAATTTGATTATTTTTCTATGAAAACCTCTTTCCATTGGAACTCTGTGTTTGACTACTTGCCAACAGGAGTTGGCGTATTTAAAATTAGGCATAAGTACCCATAGTTAACTTTCTCATGTATTTCGAGCGTCTTCAACACAACTATTAAGGTAACTAATTTTTCTATAATGTTTAATCAAATATTAGTGCTTTAGGTCGTCAATACGTGTCATTGAAAAGCACTTAAGTTTCCATCTGGTTTATAAGCCAACACACCAAAAATGTATTATTCCACTGCATTAGGCACCTTTTTTCAAATACAGTACAGCACTTGAGGTTATATCAGGTTATATCAGGCAATTATCAGTAGAGAGGCTAGATCAGCTATGTCCAACGTTTGCGAAAGAGGGGAGTTTGGCTTTACCTCATTTCACTATATGCGGACTCTGCCATCCTTTAACCCCAGCTATGCATTGTTTTGCAATGGCTGTTTGGTGATATGTGCGTTCCGTTTGATTTACGAAATAACTTTCAAATCTTATGCGGTAAATATTTGCCCATTCGTGACTTCTTTGGCAATCCTTACGCTTAGGAAGTCTATCATTATTTTGCGGAAGTCGAAGTGTATAGCCTTAGAATAAGATACACCAAGTGACCGTCGTGTAATCTATTCCAATGCACACTTTTAGTATAATTCAATTTGGAGAAACTCTGTTCGCAAATATATGTAGGACTATACTCACTCTTATACACACTATTCTTGCAAATATTTATTGCATTGTAATCAACGTAAGTATTTTCAGAAATTATCTTACTGCTAATTTTCTTGTAGTTAGTTTTCTTGTAGCAAGAGAAATACAGTAGCCTTTAAGTGATACTGAAATGTAAGAGCGGGTTGCTATGCGATGCCCTTGAAATTCCATTCTCTTTGCAAGACTAAGAGCTAAAAGACAAATGACATTCCTATTTTTTAGGGAAAAAAACAATTGGAAAATTAAAACAAGTAATAAAGAATATCTCGGAAATGGTTGACACAAAATAATAAGAAGTATTTGATATAAATTGTGTGTTTTAACGAGATCCATACTTTTTTTATTTGGTAAGCTACTGTCTGTCTCTTAATGTTTACCATTTACGAAAAAATCATCCAGAATGATAACATCTGAGTACATTCCCAGAAAATTCAACGAATGACTTATAAACTACCATGGAACCACCTGATTGTGTCCGTCACTGGATTCACCCTCCAACTGAAGAAGGGGTGTGGGGAATAGCAGTTAATTACGTAAACATCTCCGGAGGTAAGGCTGGACATCGCTGGGCTAGAGTTATGAGAAGGGGTAGGTAGTAAGGCAACTCATAGATGGAGTTGGGTTACACATTTTAGTACCAATTTAAAGCCCCTGGTTCACATAAGGGCCACTTTTCCCAAGTGTGTACGTAAATATATGTTGTATACTTCGAGATTAGTGCAGGAATTTATAACATTCCAAATTTAGCTTAAAAATAAGTACATGTTTCTGACAAATTCCCCTTTTTTCACTGCGGTGCGCCCTCAAAAGTACTATAAAGTAAGACTAGGAAACACCTGCCTAGTTGAGTAACAAATCGTAATTAAAATATTGTTCCTCTTCTTTAGATGTAAAGAATATTTAGCAGAGGTAAAAGCCGTGTAATTACATCAAAGCACAGCTCACCTCACAGCATGTATTTCATGCCCGAATGCCTTTTATATAACGATGTGAGGCGAGACGAAAATGTAAATAATGTGTTAGCAATGAATGCCTTTAGGTAGGTATTTAAAAGGGGGCTTAAATATTGATGGACATGCGCGTCGTTTGAGAGAATCGACTGAAACAACCTGAGCTGTTCCCTGAGGTTGGAGGCTTAAAGCTTCAACACCTTTCATCGGATTTGTTTTTATTTGCCTGCTTTGATGTTCTTTTTCCCAGAAAAAGCAAGTAAAAACTTTGCTTTAAAGTCTGAAAATGGCGGTTATTGATTTGAAATCAAAACAGTGTCAACAGACGCGACTGTTTATTCAAAGCAAAACATTTAGAGGAGAAATGTTCGCACCCTCCTGCTAGAGTAAATACTAAAGTTATCCCTCACAAATGCCGCGAAATAACAACAGTAGAGGCATAGCATTGGTATGTATTCAAAAATTGTATATTTGTTCATTAGTAACTAACTGTGGCGTTATATCTATTTGTAAGTGTTCCATATACCTAATAGTAGTGTAAGAATAGTATTTTTTCTCACAAAACTCTTTTGTAACTTTACTCTTAAGCGATTATGATGGCACCTAAGCTAAAATGGCTAACCCTTATAGTTTTCACACAAATTTTTTAAATAAAATTATTACTTAAGGGGACATTACTTAAGTACCAAAATGGCCAAAAATGCGATTTTTTCAGAAAACCTTTATTTAAAGAAATGTTGTCTTAAACATGTCCGGAATATGGCCATTAAATATGTGTCAAATCCACCTGAAAATTGGTGTATTTCAAATTTATTTAGACTCCTGCAACATTTCCAGTGTGTTCCAAAACTTTAAACAGCTTTTCTCCATATAACAATTTTTGTGTTTGGGGTAAACTTATTTGCAGTAAATATTGATGGATAAACTTGAAATTTTCAGGATATGTAAAATATAACTTGTTAAAGAAAACTGTGCATTGGTTCATTCATCACACTCATACATAAAAGTACGACAATTAACAACTGACCATCTTTGCCTGCACATCTACTAGGAACAGTTGCTGGTATTGAGGTCAATTGAACAGATGAAATATTTCCAAGTATAACCAGATTGCACTATAATGGAGGTAAATATATCACAGTTGGCTTTGGTGAATTCCAATAGCTTGTGTTCTCCATAGCATTTATAAATACAATTAGCAACGTCCCAACGATGTCAAGTTTCTAGCCATACCACACACATTATTTCAAGTAGAAATAAGCAAAGGACATGCATGTAGAGTGTTCCTAAAGTTCCAAGAGTTGGTTCATTACTGGGTTCAAGGAGTGGGTGAATGTTTGGGGTTTAACGGCCCGTCAACAACGAGGTCATTTGGGCCCGGGTTCAAGGAGTGCAATCAGCTTTTAACTTCACTTATTTTAAGTAATGTTATAATAGCTTTATAGGAAAGATGCGGCGTAGTAAAATAGAACATGAAAAACAGCAATTACTTCACTTGCCTGTAAACACATGTTAAACCTCCCAGATGATAGAAAGCAGCTCCCATACTGTGAAACAGCAAAATACCATGCAATTTTATACGTAATTCTGACCTTGATTGTCTATTAGAAGCATTCGCTGTATGCCTTTTAGGCTGCAGACTACTGCAATCGGCGTTTACACATCCCTGTCTCATGTCGAAAAAAAGTTCCAACTTTTTCTACAAGATGCAAGCGAAAATGTTATTGTTGGACGAGTGTCATAATGATGAAGCAGAAGCCGCTGAGTTTACCCAAGCCGTTATCCGGACAGAAGATATCCCGGGGCGTTGACGATACGAACAACGAAGAATAAGCTTCGGGAAAATCGCACGCGTGGCGTAGCCCATCGACCGGCAAGAAATGAAGAAATGAAACCGTTGGTTTTAGGTGGTGAAAAAGTTGATTCCTGAGAAACAAGTGTTGTTGGGCGTGGCGTACTTAACACGCGCGTGGATTTTATATTGCACTTATGGTGCAAATTTATCAACGTTAATTTTTAATGCTAAGTTCTTTCTTATAACGGGCTGTAAATAAAGGCCAGTATGCGTTAAAACTATACTGAACAGCACGGTAACGAAAAGCCATGAAATTATCCGGTATTCTTCCTAGTTAGTTACTAAGCAAAGTGATATACTAATCAGTAATGAGGAAATAATACTACGGTAGCCGCAAAATTTAATGGATACTAATAGTTGACTATTACTATTCGTTTTCCTATCATACAAATAAATTAATGTTAGGGGGCAAATGTTTTTACCTTCCTCTGTTGTTTTGCTTTATTTACATTGACAAATGATTTGAGTACAGATAACTTAAAGTTAACTGCTTAGGAATTATGTCTGCTCAGAAACTACAAAATTTCATAGTCGTTCTAGACTTATCTATGCTTTACTTTTAGTTTAGCATACTTTTAGTACCTATGTGCCGTAGTAAATTTAGATTCTTAGATGTCGTGTTCTTGTCTTACACTTAAAAAGGTTGTCCACATTAAGCGTCTTCGACAATTATTATGATATACACACAGGGTGGAAGTGAAATGATCCGTCAGACTTTAACAGCGAATTTCTCATGTTGTGAATAACAAGAAAATCTAATACAAAAATGTTGAAAAGTTTATAGTTTTCTAGAAAAAATATTTTGTAAAAAACATTTATGGTCATTGAAAAAATGGCAACTTTTTCCTTTGGTGTATTTCAATAGATTTAACGGTTTTTGTGTAAATTTAATTTAAAGGAACCCACAATTTGTTACCTTTTTGTTTCAATAAATTGTGAGTTCCTTTAAATTAAATTTACACAAAAACCGTTGAATCTATTGAAATACGCCAAAGGAAAAAGTTGCTGTTCATTCGGTTGTCTACGAATATAGCCATAAATCAAGAACCTTCAATCAATAATAATTCAGCCAGGTGATGATAAATGTTTTGATAAAAATATTTTTTCTAGAAAACTATAAACTTTTCAACATTTTGATATTAGACTTTCTTGTTATTCACAACATGAGAAATTCGCTGTTAAAGTCTGGTGGATCATTTCACTTCCACCCTGTATAATTATATTATGAACTAAACTTATGCCAATTTTTAACGCATTGCTCCGTTACGACTATATCATCTAAAAGCACAAAAATACTGCGCTAAGAAATTATAATTAAAAACTACACCAAGTAAACTCATGGTTTAAAAATTAGTGGACAGTGTATAATCCCTCCCCCTCTTTTCTGTAGACAAACAAGGAGTTCTATCTAATAGAACAGTTATTTTTTATATTTGATCGAATTTACGAAATCGATTTACTCTTTCAAATTTAATTTGACTTTTCCGAAATGTTTGCCATAGCTTACTCTTAATATGGGCCTCTTCTGCTAACGCCATATCCCTAATAAATATATAAGTGGAGAAAAACTGAACTGTGCGAAGTTCCTAATGAGTAATTTCATGCCAAAAGAAAATTGTTCTTTTAATGGCGGTTGTATTCAGTCATATTTCGAAATTCTAAAATATTATGTCAGTACTTACAAGAAAGAATTTTTTGCAGATACTTTAAAGAGGTCTACATGACTACGCAACTTGTGAGGCACTCAAAATTCGGTAAAATGATTCCCACAAGAAAGATGTTAGACTTAAATACGTAGTAGATCATAGAGAAAGAAGTTAATCTATGTTAAACGTGATGTTCACTTTCTTATTATTTCTTTGATTACCCTGCTCGTGTGGAGGATTTACACCCCCAGGACTTGTAAGTTAGCGCCTGGGGTCAGACAGTTATGGCGATCAGAGAGACTATCCAGGATTGGGTGATCAGCCCGAAGCCTAGTACAGGAGTGTCGAAGGAGATAGGAAATTATAGCGAAATGGCTGAAATGAAAGGTGATTATGGAGCAGTGGTCGAATGAATGGCGGGAGAAACCCAAGAACCCTGAGGAAAACCCTCCAAGACAACGCTCTGTCCGCAACGAAAGAAACCCTGGAATACTTAGGAGTGATTTTCTAATGCAACATAAAGTGTCCTACCACAAGCGAATTTTTAACGACAACATTATGCAGAGTTAGTGCTGCTTCTGCAAGAGATTCGAGCCCAGTGTTACTTTGATTCCCGTTCTCGTTTCCGTTACCGGGTGGTTCTGAACTAGCCTTAAGACTGCACGACATCGGTCGCCCCACCACAACTAACAAGGGTTAATCAATAGTTCAAAGGTGCAATATAAACATTTTAATTTCGCGTAGTTTCTGTTAATTTGAGCAGCTAATACTTTGTGTGCATTTAACTCTTGTGTCTATCTACCTGTGTGTGAAGTTTGAAGTCAGCTTTCAATATGCACTCATGCGCAGTTTCTTTGTAAATTTGACATAGTGCTTGAAAACCCACAGATAATTGCACATATTGAAGGTACCCTATGTCATGGCATGGTATGGTTCCCGCGTATCACTGACTGGTTAATGGTGCCATGTGTTTACATCAAGTTTGGTTTTAAGAGTGGAGCGATAATACACACGTATGTTCAATGAGATAGTCTATAGTCCATTTAAATTTCCAGCCCCTCATTTAAATTCAGATGCCTTGAGGTCCTAGTGGCATGATCTACATTTAACTCGTTATATTTCTCTCATGCAAGACTTCCGAATTGGGGCGCTAAAATAAAAAGTAATCAAATACATTTCACTGCTAGAACATGGAAAATAAATATAAATAAAGCATTTCCCAAAAGGAAGTTATATGCTTTCAATACTCTGCCCCAACGGTGATTTTTAAGTGTTTTATTTCTATTTTTAATTTGCAGCTTTGAATAAATACAATAAATAACTGCAAGAGCTCCATTCTCTGCAGTGTATTTCCTTTCTCCGCCATTTGGTGTTGATTAATATTCTGCAGGCTGGTAGCTGTGGATGGAGGGAAGTAACTATGTCCATTCTGCTAGTTAATGCACGCGGAACACATTCGTTTCGGTTAACACTATGAGAGCACGGTAGGGGGATCTGTTCACGTCACAGGAGTGAGAAAACTAGCCCTTGTTTAACTACGTTACAGACTAATCCTCAAAGTCAACCTTTGCTATGATTCTAGTGCCAACCGGATCTCTATATATGGCAACAGTTTTAACCCTTTATCTTAAAGTATTACTTGTGCCATACTACACATACAGCTTCTAGCATTCCCTTGCTTTTATATGTGTAATCTGAGCTTCTGCCGTCGGGATTTTTATGTCTTTTGCCTAATCAAAACATGTGTGCAAACAGAAATGTAAACAAGGTTTTCTGCACCTCGTCCACACATTTTTAACCACTGATGCAAACATTTAAATATTCTTAGTGATTACATTAGATTAGATTGTGTTCAGCGAGCTCATAAGTAGCTATAGAGACCCGTGAACATTGAACATGTCAATGGAAATATACAATATAGCTTATAAAATACATTATATACAGGTACAAAAAAGTAGGAATAATTCAGAAACAAAATAAAATCTTCCCTTTAGTTATAAGACTAACACAATGTATATTTCACCGCCTCCGTGGCGGAATGGTAGCGCGCCTGCCTCTGGCGCGGAGAACCTGGGTTGGATAGCTGATTCCAGCTACCACCCTGCAGTTTTGCACCCCACTCATGACGCTATAATGGGCAGAGGTGGAGGACGCAACAGCGGGGTGATAAGCCTTGGCCCATGAAGGGATGTTGCGCTGGGCTTATATTATGTTATTAATTATGTATTTATCGTCATCATTATTATGATGATGATTATGATTATGATGATTATTACTATTATTATTTATAAATTAAAATTTAACTTTGTTTAAGCTTTCCCTGGGCTGTTCCTGCAACGTCCCATTATTTTGATGTATAATTAGTAATGCATCGCATCCTTTGTCAGTTGTTCAGTATATACAAATTTAAGTAAATTTCTACCACATCAAATGTAATTGACAGTCATTTGTCACTAAAGCAACTGACCACGCAAGACTTCGAGGTGTCAAACTTTTGAAACCTTAGGGACCTCTGTCAATGCATGTGCCGTTAGTCTGGATCTGGCCGCCCGGTATCACCTCTCATCTCATCCTTTCTCTCGGGGATACTCCCTTGGGGGTATGGGGACAATAAGCCTGGCTTCAGTGCCGAACACTCTCCGTATCTCTCCTATTGTTACCTAAAGAGGACTTCACAAGCTATTCCCAGAATATTCAAGAGTCAGTTCACAGTAAATCAAAAAAATTTGAAAAATGTTTGATGTAAGGTATAGTTTGGAACGGCGGATTTTCTTGAAAATACCCGTGTTGTATCTTTAAAAGATATCAAACTGGTTGGTATTTGGCCGACATTTCGCTTTTGAGTTACGCTGCTCAAAGTCCCATCGACACACACACACACGCTCGCCCGCGCGGACCTTTTATAGAAATGTGTGTTTGTTCAGGGGACTTCGAAACATGTATTTCCTGTGACATCTCGATCGAATTTTCGGTAGAATGAAATACCTTTTCTACCTATTATGTACAGAAACAACAGGAAGAAATCAACACGGGTTCCCTGGCCATACCGTATGTTAAGTTTCTAAGCACTTCATATCTTCATTTGATTAGCTGGTACTGCCGCATTGTAGGTGCTATCACACCTTGTACTGTATTTCGGACCAATAAGCATTACTGTGCTGGTTTGTCAACTCATTCGCTAATTATGAATAGATGTAGTAGTGAAACCTCGGTCATGTTAAACTTCTGGTAGCTGCTATCAAACTGTTTCCCCTATAGCTGACGCGGACAGGAACGATCTCCGGACTTCCTGTCTCTGTATGTAGCTGGTTATTGTTGATCAGCCAAGAGAACTTCCCGTCATCGATCTTAAAATACGGTTTTACAGCTCTGCAATTCTGCGTATCTGTGTGTGTGAGGCAGATCTCCGTACTGAGTAGCCAAACTGTTGTATTAATCTGATCAGAGATTGTGGATAAGCTTTTTTATTCTTAATGTCAGTGTAGGCTTCCCAGATATTAGGTATTTAACTTATACAATCCTGTGTCTAATAATCTGTACAAGATGCGAAATATAATTTCCCACTTAAGTTCCGCATCCATGAAAAGATCGAGATATCTCCTGGAGTCCCATACGTTTCTCGGCATTGCTCCCATGGTGCTAGGATGTCCAGCTAGCTGCTACTTATACCTACCAGGTGTCCAAAAGCATTTTGTGATATCGTAATAGAAGTTGGGATTGGTCAAAACTATAATAAATGTTCCTATAAGCATGCGTCCGGAAACAAATACCTGTTGAGATATGAGCCATTTTATTTGTGTTGTGTATACCAGACAACGGACTTAATCCAACAAGCGCATTCTATGGAACACATTACTGGCACAAACGGTTAACGGAACAATTGTTGGGTAAGCATCCATAAACAACAAACAGAAGTTGTGATGATTCCTGCCATTGCGTCCTCTGGTAAATTCTGCATGTTATGTCGATACTACTACAGGAGATGTTCCATGTGGTTATCATGCATTCTTACACACGCTTCAACTCGTCTTCTCAAAGAATCCAGAACTCTTTCGGTCATACCTGGCTGCTCTCGGAGTTGTGAACATGCATTGGTCACACGCTCTTGTAACATATGTACACCAATGTCTTTATATGTCCCCATAGCCAAAACCACAATCGATGAGGTCCGACAAATGGACAAGCAATGCTGTTGGACCATTTTGACCAGTCCATCTGTTGGACGAGGCCCATTATCTGCTATAAATACTCAACACTAAAATTCCTCATATCTCAATAGATTTTTTTTTCGGACATATGTTTATAGGAACATTTATTCTAGGTGTGCCCATTACCAAATCTTGCTGCAATATCACACACTTTTAAACACCCTGTATGTGAAAGCCATAAGTTTGGACTTTGAGTATTCGGTTCACTCGCCAATTTTTGCATCACTGTGGACACTGTTGCAGAACATTTGGAGTTGGGTTCTTGTAGTTTCAAAAGTATCTCCATTAATAACTGCCACATCGTCAGCGAAGTGTGAAGAAAATATAAGTAGGTATATAATTTTTTGGAAGATCAGATTACAAATTATACATAGTTTTTCCCTTTAGTACAAGAGAGTGAATAGGAATAGTATAATTTTAGGGTGTGCTGTATCGAATGAAGAAAGATACGACGGCATGACTCTATAATAGTTATCATAAACGTGACTTAAGTTGTGCAAAGTGAAATTAGTTTTCTGCACGAAAATAGTAAATGCAAAAAGTTAGAATATGTACCGAAAGTCAATGTTTTTGAATTTTAAAAATACCCAATTTTGTCACCTAGAATGTCAAGGATGCCACCAAGAACGCCACCTTGTCACCAAGGATGCCTTTGATCAAGTTATCAATTTGTATAATATATAGATATATGTCATGACATGTAGAATTTAACTGTTAGTGTTGAGGTCCTCGTATTTATGGAATATAAATTGGTTTTACTAGTAAACTGTAATTTGGAAACGTCTTTCAATAACATTAGCATTTGGCCCCAGTTGGTGGTGTACACAGTGGTAATGCAAATCGTCTGATAACAAGCGATGTATGTACTTCGGTTTCTGGGTGACTTTACGACCATGTTTACACACAGAACGTGACCACGGCGTTGTCTCAGTGTTTGTCTTCGGGCGCTTACTGTCCTTGTAGGTTGTCTCCGTAACAAGGCTTGCGATGAGGGGGAAGTGGAACGAGAGAAATGAAAATGATACCACTATTCCTGTTGTCTCTACACTTTAGTAAACACATAGGGATTTAAAATTCGAATACCTTCAAAATAATACTAGAAAATTAAAAATATATTGCTCTTTTCTTTAACATAAGCGCACCGTTTAACCACTACTGACTTTCTAATATTTAATTGGCATATGGTAGAGGTTGTCAACCTATTATGTACTTGGACCACTAAATTAATATAGTTTTTCGAAGCGTTATCAAGCTAGAGTATATTAATAACCATTTTGATTTGAGCTTAAATAACATGAATGTGTTTGTCCCCTATGCGCTCCTAATCAGTTTGACCTATTACCGCGAAATGCGGCACGTATGTGTATTTTTTCATGCACAAGGTTTTTATGCTATTCATTTTGCCATACAATGTGACATTCACATAGTTTTCGCTACTCGCTTTTCTTTTGCGTAATACATATCCTTCCCTACTCGCCCTTCAGTATACAATTCATACAATTTTCTATGATTAAAATAGAAATGCAACACATTACATTCACACGATTTTCCCTACACAATTTGCTTTTATGAAACACAATACGATCGCATTTCTTGCTCTATTCGCCCTTCAACATACAATTCATACAATTTTCTATGATTGGAATACAAATAAAACACATTACATGCATTTCTACTGAATCTTTTTTTTTTATGAAACACAATCACACTTCCTTCTCTACTCCGTGTTATACGAACAATTCATACAGTTTTCCATGTGTTTGAAATTGAAATGCAACGCATCACATTCACACGGTTATCCTTACTCACGTTTCTTTTACGAAACATAGTCGCAATGCTTTCTATACCCCCTCTTCTGCAAAAATTCATGAAACTTTATATATTATTGACATAGAAATGCAACGTCTTGCACTCACACAGCTTTCTCTACTTACTTTTCTTCCTGTGGTATTTGAGGTTATTCTACAGTGCCTTTGCATAGTGTTTTCCCGGAGTTTTTATTTATTCATTCATTCATTTATTTTGGGTTCTTTAAAATATCCAACATAAGTCAAAAGTTATAAGGATAAAATCGTCAAACCACGAGCAACGCCGGGTATTTCAGCTAGAATTATATAAATATTAATAAGGAGTTCAGGTGTACGTATCTGTAGGTGGTATTTAAAACAAAATGCTTTAAAGGTTATTCAGTTATTCTTATTATTCACTTTCTCATTTTGAAAGAACGTGATTTTATGCGTGCTTTTTGAAACTACCATCAAATCAAACTCACCGAATTGTCATGCAAATATTCCGTATTGCAGTATTTGATGAGAACATGAATTTTGAAGGCCTGTAATGTTAATATGCGTTCTGAACTTCCTTTTCTTCTACCACTTTCTCGATATTAGGTGTAAAGTGTAAAGGTAAGGTAAAGATAGGGGGACACCTCACTCACGTCGACCTACCCAGGGCTATTGTGGCTACCACCCCCCAGGAGCCAGGGATGAATAAGGGAACCGAAGGGGTGCTATCAGACCCGCAGCTAGACAGGCCCACCAGAGACGCGTGGAAGTCCCTAACCAGTGCTGAGATGTCTTCATCCCGGCGCTAGGCCCCGCCAAGCAGCCAGCATCACAGCGCGAGTCCGGGGCGGTATCGCACGAAGAGAGCCGTCCCCTTCCCCCCTCAACAGAGGACAAGGGCCACCAGACGCCACCCAGCACTGAGAACAGCAGTTAACATGCCCAGTCATCCACGCCATCTGCCCGACACTGCCCACACTACATGCCTGGAACTGCACCACTTGAAAGATGATAAGGAAATGGAATGAAAGGAAACGATGGAAAGAAAACCGTGGTATGAAATAATGCAGCCCAGCATTCGCCTAAGTGACATGCGGAAACCACGGAGAAATCCATATCAGAGTGCGCGGCCATGGGGATCGAACCCGCGACCTCCCGAATACGGGCCACAGATGTTACCGCCTGAGCCATCCCGCTCGGTATAGGTGTAATTTTTATGTTAACAGTAGTAGTATATTACAAAGCTGTGCATCTCGAATAGTTGAACCTGATATGCTCTTAGTAAAATTCATAGCAGAGAAAATGTATTCAGTAAAATACATATGGAGCCAAATATGCAGCCGAGCCTTAGAACAAGATCCTGAATATCAGGGTATTGTCATATTTTTATAATTCAGTCAAATTAGGAGAATCAAGTGGACCATAAAGCTCTTTAAATTAAGCAAGCCATTCCGAGTGCTTTGGATTTATATTCCCATTTTCAAGAATGGGAAGCATTTATGTACCAAATGTAAAATGGATTTATGAAAAGAATCTTATGTTACACTCCTCAGACGTTTTAAGAGTAAGAGTTTGTACTGATAAATAGATTTACGTAAAATATTGAGCTATGGAGAGGGGGGGGGGCACTCAAAATGTTTTGATGTGTCATTACTTAGCTCGTAGACCTAGAGCTGATCGTTCGCTGGTATATTTCTTAGAAATAAAAATACGACCAGTACCAGGTTAACAATTCAATCGGAAATTAGGACACCTTTTATCATTCCTTCGAGCCCCACTTGTACACTTCGGTGCAGAAAAGAAGCTCTTGTAGCAAGGTTTAGACTGGTAAGAAATGTGTAGCTCCACCCTCTATGTCGACTCCTTCTACCACCCCTCTTGCTTATTTCTAAGTGTGTGAGTGACAGGGGGAGAGTAACGCTGACAATGAACTCTCTAGGTTCTAGATGAACTAGTACAGTCAAGATGGTGGTGGTGGTGGCGGTGGCGGTGGCGGTGGCGGTGGCGGTGGCGGTGGCGGTGGCGGTGGCGGTGGTGGTGGTGGTGGTGGTGGCGGCGGCGGCGGCGGCGGCGGCGGCGGCGGCGGTGGCGGTGGCGGTGGCGGTGGTGGTGGTGGTGGTGGTGGTGGTGGTGGTGGTGGTGGTGGTGGTGGTGGTGGTGGTGGTGGTGGTGGTGGTGGTGGTGGTGGTGGTGGTGGTGGTGGTGGTGGTGGTGGTGGTGGTGGTGGTGGTGGTGGTGGTGGTGGTGGTGGTGGTGGTGGTGGTGGTGGTGGTGGTGGTGGTGGTGGTGGTGGTGGTGGTGGTGGTGGTGGTGGTGGTGGTGGTGGTGGTGGTGGTGGCGGTGGCGGTGGCGGTGGCGGTGGCGGTGGCGGTGGCGGTGGCGGTGGCGGTGGCGGTGGCGGTGGCGGTGGCGGTGGCGGTGGCGGCGGCGGCGGCGGCGGCGGCGGTGGCGGTGGCGGTGGTGGTGGTGGTGGTGGTGGTGGTGGTGGTGGTGGTGGTGGTGGTGGTGGTGGTGGTGGTGGTGGTGGTGGTGGTGGCGGTGATTAGAACAACTATTATAAAAATTAATAGAGAAAACGAACGCAAAAGGGGGTAGCTCGCGAATTTAAAAAGTTGCATAGAGTTGTAACCGTTTTAGAAAGGTAGCGTCAATTCAAAGGAAACAGCTTACCAAGTGAGTCGACATGCGTGGAATACGTTTAGAACCAACGGGCGCAGGTTTATGTTGTAGTGAGGCATTTTTTGTTGTTTAAATATGGGCACAGTTTTATTTGACTGGTGAATTGTTTTATAATCTACATTGATCGGTAACGTCTCAGTGCAAATAGTGAGAATATTGGAAACATTTATTAAGGGACACTGGGAGTTAAATTTTGGTCAAAATTTTCAAAAAGTCGAAAATTGTTTTTTTACCTTAAAATGTTCCCGGAACACCGGTGCATTTGGAACAGCTAACATTTTTCATATCCCCCACTCCATGTGGCCATCACGGTCCTTTCAAATAGCGCTCTTCCCTTAACGTACACAGGATGCTCCTATATAAAAGCCTGTTTTTCTCAAAACTACATTTCTGCACATTCCAAAAGAAGGTCGCGCCTGAGTTTTGCTTCATATTCAATGAAAATTTCCAAAAGTATCCACAAATAGCAGCTAAACAAAACTATGATTCAATATTGATGTTATCATTAACATGAATTCCAAAAACATTTTTTTTGTATGAAAAAAATCAATAATTTTTAAGATTAAATTTTCTTTGTTATTAAAAAAAATATGTACTGCATAATCAGCAAACGTATTTGAAATATCTCTTCATACTCTTCATGTTTTAGAGTATCAGTTCTGCCAATATAAATTAATTTTGAAAAGTCAATAGACGCGAGCTCTATTTTGAAAATGTGCCTATTAAATTCATAAGATAATTTATATATCCTAAACGAATTATCCAATTTTAATGAACTTTGGTGTACCTCCTATGCTCATATAAATACAAAGACAGTAAAAATTTCAGAAAATGTATCAAAAAATGTGAAACTTTCAAATTTCACTCCCAGTGTCCCTTAAAATACGTATAATCACAACTAGTGTGATCCTTTATAAACAAAAACCACGTATACCCAGGGAGAGAAATCTCAATGCTGTATCGGTGGTAATACACTGAACCAAAAGACTGAGGCATTATTAGGCGGGGTGAAGCTTTTGTTGCTTAAACTGTCTTATCAACGTGTTACTTACAAAACGCTAATGCGGCTTCAAAATTGTTGCATCAATGACTGGCGAATATTGCTTCAAAAGATCTTTCCAACGTGTGGACTGATACTGCTCCATATCACATTCCCACCAGCTATATTAAAGCTGAATATGACTAGTTAAAAGATTTGACTATCGCTTAAAGCTGACTCTGCTCCCATATTCCCCTTGCACTTACAAGAAAATTAGCAACAGGATAACGTTTATCTCGATCAACATAAACTAGAGGGATACACATTTGTAATTATAGCTTGTATAAGAATAGAAAAAGTCATAAATATGAGTGAAAAACATCAGATACTATTTCTGGTTTTGTTTCACACGAATATAATATCCCCATATATTGATGTTTGTTTCTGTAATTTACTTCAAGCCAATTGTAGAAAGAGGTGATAAGGGCTATATAGAATGGAAGGTTAGATAAATGTTGAAGCCTTGTGGAAGAAGAAGCACTATTGCGATCTATAGGAATGGACCATGTTTTGCTCCTAATGTGCTTTTCGGTGTAGAAATTTCACAGAAAACCATTCTCTGTATAAAACAGCATAAACATACCTAGATTTTGGCTATTTCTATGAATAGTATACTGCTCTACTTATGATATAGTGTTATGTAAACCAGTTTCCTACAGCCATAAGATGTGCTAAATTAATTTACTTCGTTGTAAATTTTACAAACATTCTCAAAGTGATGTACACAACTCATTCGTTTTTGGTTTCACTCACGAACGAACGAGTCAGCCTTTATTCCAATCAGTGTTGTCTACACTGCTGTAAATGTAACACATTAAATTAACCGTATGTTAATGGGTAGCAGCGAAAAATAGGGTTAGGAACGACCACATAGATAATATATCATAGGTTTTGGTAGGTGTGGTTGAGAGCCATGAGGAAATAGGAGGGACGAGGGAATATAATGTACCATATTACGTTGTAACATCCTGTGAAGCCCAAATACTATCGATTTCTAAAGTGATAATAGCAGATTTAGGTCGTGACCGCAGGTCACCAGGGCACTTAATTATCTTTACGGCTTTCATGTTAGCAGGAAGGTATTAGAATGGTATGCCCCAAATGGATAGGAAACAAAGTGCTTAAATCAGAATATCGCGCAGAGGGATTTCAATGTAATATCGTAACTCACTGCCGCAGAATGTAAAATTGCTATCAGTGGCCACTCGCTAAATTTTCCTGCTACTCACTAGCACTTGCCAGTTTGTACGTTTCCGTAAATAGTGATTGACATTGCGGATCTACCGTATCTCTGTACTTCAAAAGTATTACCCAGCTTTAGCATTTGAAGTCTATGTAGATAAACTGCAAATACTGCATGATGTTTAATGTGCAAGTACATGATAGTCACGCTTGTAAATGTAAATCCAAAAATACTGACCCACAAAAACCGGATAAAAATTATAAGTCATATTTTAGGTTTGTTTTATGATTGAAGGACCTCAGGTTTACCCAGCAAAGCAGAAAATAAAAACCTCTAAGTAGCACAATATCAAACTGTTCATGATCCAGAGGATCCAGATTCGAATCACCAGCACTGGCATACCGATTTCCCTTGCTGGGAGGTCCAAGGTCTGTTACGGAATGCTCTCAGCTTCTTAAGATCCTCAGGGAACTAGTGAATGCTCAGTAGAGACGACCTACTGACCTCAAACCACCCTGGTATTACAAACTGTCCACACTGTCATGCACGGATAGAGACAGAGAATACAGCCTGGCCTTGCCTTACTCTGGGATACTGCCCCAAATGTTAGTAATACACAAAAATAGAGCTCCTATTATCAGCTAAGAAGCCGAACTCCATTGGTCAGGGCCATAGTGAAATTAAAGAAGAAAATGAACTGCATAATGATTCGTTTTTAATTTGTTTTCCTCATATATTCTCCGTTCTTAAGTATTTTGCTTTGTAAACATAGCTGTTATAACCATTGTTGTAATCTTAGGAATGCATTGCTCCCTATATTAGAGCCATGCACAACAAAATATTGGAGAAAGTTTATTCTTATATGACTTAAAATATGTTTGGCGTTTGTTGCCCAAATTACAGTATTTTACAGACAAGCCACGTCTTAAAAGCTTATAAAATAAAAGTCTGATGTTTCGAGAAAGTTTCATCCTTCTTTCCTTTTCTTTTCTTTACAGGCACTCTACGGCGCCTTGGAGAAGCAAGTGGATTTTAATACATTAATATCTAAGGGTGGCATATTGGATCTTATCGTCTATTATTCTGAGCCATCGCACGAGTGGTAATCTTTTCTGTTCATTTTAAGTTGAAGATAGTTCACAACCTAAGAACTTGTATACTCATATTAAACACGTTAATATTCCAAACAACTGTGTTGTGACCTAACATGAATACTTAGCAATATTTAACCAACGACTGAATCGACGAGTATAAAATTAATCATCATTTCGCATTTCGTTTAGAGCTTGTAGAGTATTGTGTTTCACCTACACAACGGCGAACGGTTATATTTACATTGTGCGAGTTTGATCTTAGCATTGAAAGGCCATGTGTGTTTTGAAGGGCACAAGAATTCAATTGCACTGACATCACTGGCCAAAGAATGTAAGTCGTTCATTGTTTGTAAATATTTACGCTGTTTCTTTTTCCTTAGTTTAAGTTTTAGATTGTCTAGTGCTTTATTTACCTTTTACCAGTTGTTAAAGAAGTTCTGTTCAAAATATTAAACCTAGTCTACCACTGTTTCAGAGACATAGTTTACCTAGCACATGCTCTTAATGTGACAACAGCAGTGGCATCTCTTGCAATTGCACCAGTTGCTCTTCATCTTTCCCAGCAGAAAAAAAGAACTAAGTTGAATCTTTTCTGCTGACTTTTGCGGCTGCAGAATTCGGAAGCATTTTGAAAGCAAAAATTTCTGTCGATCATTAAGCACCAAGCAGTCATCTCCACAGTAGTAGCTCCTAATTAGATTGACGTTTACATCCATCGATTATCACTCGAGCAGGAGGCTGAAAATTTTGGCAGAGGCAAGAGGGCCTGATAGGTTCAAAGGCATCCTAAGGCCGATCTCATTTTGCTCCTGCTTCCATACAGATTCCTGAGTCAAATTTGCGTACTATGCAGGTGGTTACCTGATTTCAGTGGTTTCTTAACACCTAAACATCACAGAACATGCCATATGAGCAAGAAGCAATGTTAAATGCCATTATGCATTCATTTTCTCCAGGAATTACATATTATAATTACAATTATAATATTGTTATTACAATAGTTATTGAAGCACTAAAAGTAAGTGTGCTTGTACAGCCCACTAAGGTTTGCCCAAGGCCACTGTTCAAATGGGAACACAACATATTACAACAGATACTACTAATACTACGACTGAGCTCTCTTTTTATCTTCTTAAGCTGTTGTTTTTCCCTCCCTTTTCACAGTCTTTTTCCTTTATTTATAATTTGTTCTAAATATTTTTCCATGTTCTGCAGTTTTTATCCATAATTTTACTTATATCAGATCCCTTGATCATTTTTGACCACACACTTTCTTTTCTAGATATCTTCGTTTCCTTACATTCAAATACTATATTACATGTTAAGTTCCTCTCAAGATATCACGTGCTCTGCACTATTTGCATACACCTACAATGTTATGTCATTAACTTAGAATCTATAGGTTGTTACATTGGCACAAAGATGTTACAGTTGACTCAATCTTAGAACCAGACGAAGAAAACAAATACAAATAAAATGTGTGTATTTCTAGGTGTTAACCTCGTTTTCTTATGAGCTGCGAGGAACATTAGAGCTACTTCAGCTCATGACTGATGTCTATAATCCAATAGAACCGTGTACTATTCGAACAACAATAATAATCACCAAAATATAAGTTGGGGTGAAACTAAATATAGGAGCGTTAAAATAAAACTCACATTTACTCTGTAGCTGCAACACTATCTCGAGAGGTATAATATCTGGCTCCCCGTCACACAATATCCTCTCTGCCAATAATCACATTCACTTCACAGGCCTAAACCCAATATCTAGCACTAAGAGTAATTTTAGAAAGGTAAATCGTTTTAAAGAAGGCAACGTCTGATCACTGTTAACAGAATTTAAGACTTTTTCGAACGTTGGCGGTTCGTTCTGAAAGAAAAACCCGCACACTCTCCTACGAATACAACTTTTCATGTGGTCATTCGCTTTTTCTAATTTGTGCTTACATCTATTTCTTCTCTTCCTTGGTGTTTGCAATGTTCACATACAGACGGAACGCTGCATACGAAAACACCGGTATAATCTACAATGTAACAATATTTTTGCTTTAAATAAGGAGGATTTTAATACTACGATAAATTGGTACAGCTATCAATTTATATCTATTGACCGAGTTACTGAATTAGACACATGTGCAAAAGTTTGCTCATGCGCTGTTCTATCACTGTTTACCTTTTATAAAGAAACGTAAATGTGCTTGTACTATGTTTGAAATTTGCCCAAATTACTATTAACTTTCTTCCTGCAAAAGTATAGTATATGAATATCTGGCATTAACTTACGGCCTATAAAACGCCGCAATCAAAAGTTTCGCAAGTAGGGCTGCCTTAGTACGTTGTTAATGACTGAGCGACATTTACCAAGGAAAACTGAGGAAAAATTACAGAAAAATCTCAGTGTGTCTTGGTACTTGTCCTGCTCTGTCAGTTAAAATTTCAAGACTGTACCAAAGTGTTTTTACAGTCTATGTGGCGTGAAATTTAATTGGATTTTTCACAATTACTTATAATGTAGTTTATTCTCTAGATGCACCTTCAAAAATCTAATTTGTGGAGAAAGCTTATCCTTGGTGGCTAATTTAGTAGAGTATTCCACACATAGACACAATTTTAATTTAAGTACCAACCTCATTTCTTCAATTGGTTGTACAAGCTCTTGACAGTCACGTTGAGTTGGTCACTATAAAGGTTCATGAAAAACTGAACACGAAAAAAATACTTAAAAGTTTTACAAGATGAGTACAAGTATTCAGCCTCTTATTTCTTTTAAATAACCTGTTTACAACTAGTATTTGAACATGTTCTTTTCCAATAATATCTCTGAATATAATTTATAGCAGTTTGTTTGTGAAATAGCCTAAAAAAATGAAAATCGAGATTTTTAGCTACCTTAGAAAAGCATTTTCCCTTATGTAGATCGGCAGTTTATCCAAATACAAAATCATTCCTTGCATTTAGAGTTGAACAACATTTTGATCAGTATATCACATCCGTATGACTTCATGATTCTGCCTTTATAAATGACAAAGCATGCATTAAAATTTCACAAGCTAAGCTTTTTAATGAATATCGGTGCACTAAATATAGATTGCGCTTGTTAAAATTTGAAACCGTATATGGAAATGATATATATATATATATATATATATATATATATATATATATATATATATCAGTAGATTTGCAAAATATATATTTCGTCCCTTATCATGTTCAGGTTATTTTCGACTCAGTTTCCGGGAAAGAAAATAGCTTTTTAGGGACAGCAATCCTTTCATTGAAAGTAAAAAGAAGGTAATGCCTTAAAGTGTGAATAACTTATGAAAAATCGATAACCATGACCAAGAATAAAACCTGGAATCTTCAAGCTAAGATGTTCTTTCAGTAGTACATGATCGGAATTTTCGCAGCTCATCTAAATTCCGTTCAGATCCCGAGAAGAAAAGCAGGTTAGGGTTACAGTGTTGGCATAGTAAGCCAGAGATCTGTGGCTCTATTTCTCTTCAGGGCATAGGGTTTTTCCCTCCGATTTACCCTTTCTGTTGTTTTACAACACAATTTGATATATTATGCATTAAGATACCGTTAAAAATAGAACGGAAAAATGCATTAGAGAAGTCACATGGAAAACTAACCAATTATTTTAACCATTAATTAAAATGCCACTGTGGTAGCGTTGCAGCCTGAGTGGGCGCGGTTTGATTCCCGGTAGAACATAAGGATGTTTCTCTTGCAGACTGGTGTAGTGGGAGCTGTACCCAACAGCGTAAGGTCCTAGGTGACCGTTTGCGGAACTATATGATAGAAAAATAGCGGCTAATGCGTTGGAAATCTCGCCACAGTTTCTTGCATTAATGTATTTTACATACGCAATCATACAGGAAACGTTGCACTGTTGTAATGTAAATTCAACCACAACGATCAACTTATCACCAACACAATATGTCTGACATAACTCCATTGCTAAACGCACGTGCCTTGGGCTTTAAAAACAGTGATGCCTAATCTTAGGCAAAAGAGGGGAGAGGACATTTGCCTCCATGACTTTTCGCCGAGTCACAGACTTGAAAACAAACATCTCTAATGCTTGGCTACCTGGGTAGGTGATTGGGAAATGCTTCACACACAAAACAAAGGAGGTAAGGTGGAGTGACAAGGCGAGTCATTTGCATGTAAGAGCCAAGGTTGGGCATCGCTATTAACGAAGAACTCAGCGATAAGGTGAACCCATAACGTCTTCTAACTACAACCTTACACACGGGTAAACCGCCCACAAAAGTTACCAAACCTTACCAATTGCATTTGACTGATTCGTATGATTCTTTTGGAAATGGACTAATTATTTATACTCTCATTCTGCGTCGCGTAACCTGAGCTTGCTCATGTACATTACAAACAACTCGCTTTTGACCTCAATGTCTTAGATCTGTTTGAAATTCCACTAAACGTGAAGGCATACATGTTTAACAGTAGATAAATGCAAGAATCTAGAGGCAGAGACCAATGCTCCTGTGTGTGTGCGTGTGTGTGTGTGTGGGGGGGGGGGGTTGTGCATCAGAATCCTCTGTAGGTTTGAATAACTATTGCTGCCACAATTGCTATTGCTGCAATGGAATCTTCTTAAACTCAAAAATAGGCATTATATTGCTTACATTAAGGACCATTTACGGCGGTTTCTTATAGTCGTTTTTACCTATGAAATATGCGGAAACTTGCTCGGGGGAGGCAGTGAATACTCCACAGTTAATATTCGGTTTCCCCAGAAATACTCACTTTATTATGTCCTTATTTCTACAACGAATGTACAGTCAGAAAGGAGTGCCTGGATAACAGCTGCACCAATTATGAATATTTTTTCGTGTCTGAGGGATAAATTGCAATACTAGTGGTTGATTTTATTTATGCTAGTTATTATTATCGTGCTCTAATAGTCCACACCTCTCAGGAGTCTATATAAATCTAATACATGTGTACCGGTGCTTGAAGTAGTTTTCTCTAGCACTGCACATTGAAGGCCGGAAGCGTGTGCGTTTTTCCATAGTTATACTGCACATGGACTTTACTGTTATCGCTCGCGCATTGCAAACAACTGCAGATAGGTACAGCCTGACCATGAAAACCGCCTCACTGCAGCACAACCTACAAGTATTATAAACTATGTATTCTGGAATTGCGCTTAAACGCTTACACATACTGGCGGCGCCGTGGCCGAGCGGTTAGCGCGCTCGCCTACCACCTAGGCGGCCCGGGTTCGATCCCAGGGACCCGCATGTGGTATTCGTGGTGGAGGAAGCGGCGTCTGGGCGGGTTTTCTCCGGGTACTCCGGTTTCCCCCGCCATCTCATTCCACCGGTGCTCCATCTTCATTCCATGTATCATCAGTGTCACCGCCTGTGGTGCCGTAGTAGTAAAAGCGGGCGTTAAACACTACACACACCTTACACATACTGCTATTTAATAACTATAATATCGTCACAGAGTGCATTTCGCCGGCTTACTATGTGCATTCGTAAATTATTAAATATGAAATTTCAACGCTTATCACTGAAGCAGTTTTTAAACAGTAAGAAACTTCTTTCTACATCACACGATATCAGTGGTGCAAATATAAAGAATTCCGCTCTGGCATCTGGCGTGTTTTCCTTCTTACTCGTTTTCAAAATCTCACACATAGCTTGATAACCAATGTTTTTGTTTAGAACTTTCTGGAATTTAGTTTTCACCTTTTCGATACCTGGCAGAAGAGGTATCCTATAATTGAATTAGCTAAGTCGTCTATATGCTTGTGCTCTTGGACTTTACCAAACCCGATTTTTCTAATTGTTTAATAGCTTTGGGCAACAATTCAAAATTGTTAGATATGAACTGAAGATTTCCAGATAGTTCACTCCACGTCTGCAGGTCACTGCGAGAAGAAACAAAACAGTCGCGTTATACTACACCTTGACCTTGCGTCTGCATACACTTGCAAGGCAGTGCTTTACTTGTTCGCAGAGAAATATGTTACGTTGTTTCCGACTCTTGCTTCTAGTGGAGTTGTTTGCACATTTGATGGCCGTGCTGTACTTCTGACGTCAACCACACTCTGCGTCCAGCTAACCTGTATCGCATGCGAGCGCACATCCCTCCGGCCTTTACTGCACATTCACAGGGATAACCTCTAACCACTACTTACTTACTTAGCACGCGTTTGCTTTATAGCTGGGCTACATTTTGGTTTACTTGTAGTTCAGCTTTCACTGCAGTGACCTCGGTATTTTTCCACTGTGCACTAGTGTGAATAACCCAGTCAAGGCTACCTTTATCAGTTGCGTTGTACTCTTACACCGTAAGTTTCTGCAGTCCGTTCGAAGTGTAAAGAGTTGTGTTCATTGTGCATCTCTAAGATAAAAGTTTATGTTGAATATAGTAAATTGCTTTAGAACATTATTACAGTTGCTGTTCTTGCGCCTTACTAGTCCACTTATTAGCCTATCCCATGCTTGAACAAAGAATGTTTATATACGATGCACAGGTAAACATCGTAAACGAAAAGTTCACAGGAACAATCGCCGCACCATGAAGGTCCTCACTAACAATAAAAGAACATAAAATATGAAAATTATGCAAGAAGTACTTATGCGTATGAGTGGAAATTTCATCCGAAGATGCCAGGAATGTCTTAGGAGAGATGAACACCACTTTGAACACAACTTATAAAAAGGTTAGTTCTTAGTGAACTAGGATAACGTGCTAGCCTGTGATTTCAAAGATCGCGATTTCAAACACGACGGAAGGCGACGGCTTTTTTCGGAAGTAAAACTCCTTAGCATGGCTTCCTTTGGAAGGGAAGTAAAGCCGGAGCGCCATGTTGTAGATTTACGGAATACAAAAGAATCTCAAGCGTGATAAGAGGCTCCTGAACAAATATAATCGGTCTTTTACGCCCAATATACAACGGAATGCTGAAAACCGTATCGGTTAAATAGCGTCCAAATCAATTTCAATTTTTTGGAGCACACTGTACGCGATCTGCGGCCCCGTAGTATTACGAACGTACTCTATTTCCACTGTTACTAGATTACGTGTGACAGAATAAATGAAGAACGTCTTAAACTCTGGTATTCTTCCGCAATATAGAATTTAGCAAGAGGTAAGTAATTCTAGAAATGAAAGACGTTTTTACATAAGTAGCTATGGTAGTAGTAAGGCACGTCGATGTCCTTGTTAGCGTCCAAGCGTTCACGTGTAGAGCCTTCCCTTTAAGGGGCGGACGAGGGTTGACTTTGAACGATGCTATACTCGTCCTGGTTGCAGCTTTATGGTATTTGAGAGCATGCTTTCAGTGGTGTCGCCATCTGTTCAGGAAAGCCGTTACGTGGACAAAACCGCTGCTCTGAAGAGACTTGTGGCTTCATTTCATGAAGAAGTGCGTTTATAGCGTGTCTCCCACGCAGTAGATAACGTTGACCACCCCCTTGGCTGCTGTCCTCTGCCTGGTTTAAGTAACATTTCTATTCATCAGAATTTAGGTTCTCTCTTCACGTGGCCATATGATAACATCTTTGCCACACGTTATTAAGACGATATGTAAACAATGTTAAATATTACCTTTATAAACTTGACAAGATATAATACCCAATTTTAAGATAAATTTGTTTTAAATATTGCTCAGACATTTTGTTACCAGTAGTGGTTACAAAGTACCCTACGTTGGTGGTATTAGTTCTGGAATAAGACTTGGCATTGCTAGGGTTAATATGCCAACATTTCTTTAAAACTGTGAACACCACGAAGCGAAAGGGTCTCTTCCATCACACAGCTGAGGTTTTGCTGCTGGGTGAGATGCAGGTATCTGTTTAAAATAATTTTCGCTATTACATTTCGGATTTACATTAGTCCAGTGATAATCTTTTGGATATGCTAGGATTTTGATGTACTTAGGAACAGCTTAATCTGACAAAATAACAGGTATATTCAAATGTCTGCATAGTACATTAATATAAATTACCAAGAAGCCATCTGCAATTAATTTCTAAAGGTCTTCGTATCATTTTCAATGGCTGCATTTACATTTCCTAATTTTATGGTGATACATTTTCTTTGTTTTGAGAATCGAAGTGTTTATATGGTGACGCCGGGTTCGGCGCACAACAAAGAATGGACAGGGCTAACTACTTCACACCTCATACCGGGTCAGTGAGCGGGCAAAGGCGTTCAAAGTCAGGCTGCCTCGCGCTTCTGTTTGTGTACATATGTCTAACAACAATCGAAGCGGGTACAGGAAAAGGGTTTTCTCCGGTACCTCCAAGAAAGTTCCGGCTACGTCAACGGCTTGTTTGAAGGGGTCCGCGATAGGTCTGTGTAACGTCATCCGCATTATATAAGGAGGACAGAAAACGGCAGTGAGAGGGTTACAGACATGAGCTAGCTTGTGTGTTAAGCGAGACAGCTGTGCGTGTGTGTGTTTGTCGTGATGAATACGTCTGTGTCATAAGAAGATTCAACGAGAGTCGGGTGATTGCAACGTCGTAGTTAGTGTACCGCGTAGTGAAGACAGACATTGAAAGTACTGAGCAAAGTTATGAGAAGTAAAATCTGAGTTGTGATAGCACGAAAGACTGTGGGCTTGTTAAAGGCAGAACAAAACTGTGTATACATGTGTGAAGGATGCTCACATCACAGTTCTGAATTTGGCAGTGGTATTTGAGTGGCTGCATGACTGCATACATGCTCTTCAATTTCGTTATGAATTTAATGACTGTCAAACACTTTAAAATCACAATAGAACGTTTCAAACACAATCATAAATTTTTAAATGTATAGCTTCAGTTTCTTTCTTCTTTAGAGTTTTATTAATTCAAGTGTAGTACATAATCCACAAATCCAATCAATTATTTGTGATAGCACGGTTTACATTAATAATATAAATTAATCTTCGAGTAGAAATATGCAAGCAATTTCTTAGGAAAGTAAAAAGGGTGAATAATTCAAACGCAAGAGAGATTTTAATGAAATAACTTTAATTATCTATACATTATAGTAGAAAACAAGAAAGTTGATAACCATTTTAATCGTCTTGTTGCTATTATTTGCATCGGTAGATGTCATACCACGTTTTACCTCGAACTACAATAGGTATCTATCTGTTAATGTTTTCTAAATTCGCTTATAGTCAATCATTAAAAAATATTTGAACCAAACTGGGATCCAGAAATGTGCTCTGAGTAACACGTAAATTCATTATGAAATTAAGTATGATAATTTTAAATAACTCATTGCGGTTACAGCACCAAATTACTCACCAAATCCAGCAAATAAACATAGCAAATATGTATATTCAGCTTTCCATGGGAATTACACGTACCTATATATCTTCTCTTTGCTGGGGACATGAAAATGTCATTTAACGTAATACGAGAACAAAAAGATTTGATATGTTTATTTCCGTTCCAGTAGTTCTGAAATTACATTACTTATTCAGATGAAACATGTACTACTGTACTCTGCGAGCAAAAAAGTATAAATCCTCATCGCTCGCCATATCGAGGGGAAGGGGGAAGAGCAACTGAACGGCAGAAATAACCCATTTGATGCTATTAACACATCGCTGAAAATGAAGCCTTTATAGTTCTCTCTTTTCGTTCTTAGTGGACTTTGGAATGAAACGTGAAAATGTGGTTAGTTATAGCATATCATGCACATTATGTACACTTAATGCGTCTGCCAACCTTTCCCGACAAAGATATTTAGTTTAGCGAGTATTCCGAAATAGCACTGCTGGAGGGGTAGACAGGCTTTTAGTTAAAAATAAACGTCATCGAAGAAGCCTGGAACCTGATGTCTAACATATTGAATTGATCAAAGCTCAAAGTTGAACTAAGAGTGCTGAATATTTTATTGTATTACCATATTGAGACATAGGGTTATTGTTTGTCCCTCTAGCTTATTTGTTCAGATCGCAGTATTTTGTATACGCATCAGGTATTTTCCTTAAATTTAAGAAGACGTTCCGCTGAAACTTTGACAAACTCCTGTAAAAGTCACGTTTTCCTCTCCTGACCTCTTGAGATTGTTAGTCCAATTGTTTCGCCGTTAAATGAGCTTCAGTGTGACAGTTAACATTCTTTAGTTGACAGAGAATTCAAAATTCAACTCCACCTTTCTCACTATTTTACTCGACATGTTTCATTACTGCAAATATTCAACGCGAAGTATTTTCATCCAACCAGCTTTAAATCTTCAGCACAAGTTCTTGTAAACTATGAAATCAATACAGTTTTGGCTTATGGCTTTATTTATAAAAATGCAGTTTTGGTTGTTTAGAGGTTCAATGACATACTTCACATTATGCCGGGAAAATACCGGGAAGATATATAAATATCGTATTGCATTTTAAGAACGGAAATCTCAAATTTAATCCTTATATTTAGCATTTAGACGTTTTAAAATATCCATCGTAGGGAACTCTTCCCAAAAGACCCCTTTTTTTTTTTTTTTTGGAAAGTTTATCTATCGAAAAGATTAAACCATGTAGAGCTGAAGTCGGTCTGAGTGGCTCTTTTGGTTGGGTGCTGGCCTACTGATCGCAAGACCGTGGCTTCAAACCAGGTTCAGACCGATGTGGGTTGTGCTTAAAAGTGACATCCCCATGCCAGTACTAGATTGACTAGCGCGCAAGAGAACACCTGAAGGACGAAATTCCGCCACACCGGCGACGCTGATAGGATTCTGGCAATTGCCAGTATCGTTATCAAATGAAACATTTTTATACAGATCTGAAATGTAAATCCGAACGCTGCATCCCCCACCTCTAACACCTCGATCAAGCAGTCCTCTAGGAACCACGTGCAGTACTCCTTTCTTTGAGCAAGCATCCGCGCAATCTGTCCGGCACTGCTATACCCGCAAACGCTAGAAGGACACCTGAAAGATGAGGAAACGGAATGAAAAGGAAAAAACGGAAAGGAAATCGTGGTAAATGAAGAACTGACTCGGCAGTGTGGGTGGTCGACGGGAATCTAACCCGGGCCTCCCGAATGTAGGCTCCACACGTTATCACGGAGCCATCTCGTTCGCTCACTAAGTAACACGGTGTTATTGCTCACAGTTCTATACTATTTTAAATTTCATCTTTATTTTACCAACCAAATTTTAACCATTTAACTTCATTAGAAGTTATAACAGAGTGGTGCGCTCATTGATTGCAAAATCTCTCATTTTCCCCTCCTTCATTAGACCACAATGCAGGCGATCGTCATTTGTTTCGCTGTCTCAACCCCAACGTTACACCATTCACAACCTAGGCTGTTCTTGAACTCTACTGAATGTAGATAACACACAAAGGTTAACTGAAGCTTTCTAAAAGTGCAATTTGAAGACATTCTTCCAAAGTTTAAAATATCATGTTACGGGACACCAATCAAAGACGTTTCATAAAATAATTAAAATTAAACGAAAGGAAAAGGATTCACAAAGAAAATTATAGTTTTCATTCAAGATCCTCAGTACAACAATATTCTCAAAAATTACTGAAATTAAGTCCACGGTTCACACCTCATAAGGATTATGCTCCCTGATCAAAGTTCTTTCCAGGTTTTCCTTAATCATAACCAGCAAATGCCAGGGAGCGTAATGACTAATGACTCAATGATAACTTGCAGACGAGGACATGGCACCTCGACCGAAAGGCGATCTTTTGTGCTTATGCCTCCCGGTAGAATGGATGAAACGAATAGATCCAAAGGGCAGCCGAAATGTTGCCAAGACAGAGCAGGTGGAGAATTCCTACATTTTCCCAGTTAGAAGCAACCCCGTGAAGGCTGGCTCAGTCCGTTTCTTCTCCCACCCCTTTGAATTCGTATTTCCAAAGGGGGCACAGAACTTGGAAACCAGCTCCCCCCCCCCCTCAGGTTTGTGCCATCTCATGAGTGGTCCGGAAACCAGTAGGCTCGCCTTCCAATCCGGGGAACGAGATTACCAGGGCGCATTTCATCCCCCTGCCGTGCTGCTGCAGCGACGCTCACCGACGCTTCCAGCACTGAAAGAAATCTAAAGGCATGTAATGTGAAATGTGGAATTAAATGATTAATATAACGAAATGGGGGCACAGGAAATTCGGAGGATATGGAAATCCTTCCCAGCATTCGCTTGGCGCCCGGCGAAACCTTCGAAGAAACCCTTGTCAGGAAGGTCGGCTATGGGGATGGAACCCGCGACCTCCCGAATGCGAGCCACAGGCGTTATCGAGTGAGCCAACTCGCTTAGACCTGGAACACTTCCTTCACAAAACTCCATTGCCAAATATAATTTATTTATTTCAAGTGTCACGCTGTATTGCCATAATAGTAAAAAAAGCAGGTTAAAATCAAAATTAAGAACAAAATATTTCAGAAAAGACCCATAAACCTCGTGGTAATACTTTGCAGAAAGAAACTTTTCGGTCTCTTTTCTGATAAACAATATGATCTTTACCTGATTAGCTTGCAGATTTTATGCGTTTAATGTTTCTAGTCCAGTTTGGTCAATGTTTTTAATTGTAAAGGAAGTATAAAAGAATTAAATCACAATATCGCCTATTCTTTTCATACTTTTCACTTACATCTTACGAACAGAAGAAAGCTTTGAAAAGGCAAGACTGGTAGAACGTATTTCCAGAGAAAAACTAATTTTGCTTCAATTCCAACCCCTTGCTGAGAACCGCAAAATGTACAGTTCCGTAATTACATTTATATTTAAATTGGTTTTCTTAGAAAATACACATTTTCCGTCAAGGAATGAAACTCAGCACAAAGTATTGTTTACGTCATACAACATCGTAGAAGCTATTCTGCAAATGTCTCCAATTCTATCATCTTATAAGAACCGTACGAGCAAGAAATGTGTCTCAAGTACAAGCATGCTACACGTTTACTATTTTTCCGCACTTCGTTTGAAATGCTATAAAATATTATCAAATTCACAGATTCCAAGGAAACTACACTCTAAGCTATTACTTTATGACGTATAGAGAAGGCATACTACCATCATGGAATATTTTGGAAATGTATTTTTACAAAATGACTAACGATTTTGATTAACATGCCATTTATTAAAAATATTTGTATTATATAAAATGTATATCTGGAACTTTCTTGGAATAGCCCAAGAAGTCCTTTTCATTCAGAAGAAACTTTGTATAACCTTGTGCTAAAGGCTAAGCGATACACAAAAACGTACTGCGAACAAATTAGTTCACTTTAAAACATACAATCTATTTCAAACAAATTTTAGTAGAATAAGCCATATCCGAGGTATCCGTTATTATTGGTTCGAAGTGTAAACACTTTGTCATTACTTTAAAAGTCCTGTGAATACTTGCTTATTTCCAACGATTGCATTAAACGAGTATGGAATTTTAAGGCCGAAATATAGCGTGCCGTTCTTAAGCATTTGATTATTTATATTATCTGTGTGTCCTCAGTTGGTTAGACGCTGGCCTACTGATCCCAAGGTTGCGGGTTCAAACCCGGCCCAGGCCGATGGTTTTTAAGTGTGCTTAAAAACGACAGCTCCATATCAGTAGATTTACTGACATGTAAAAGAACTTCTGCGGGACGAAATTCCGGCACACCGGCGACGTTGATGTGATCCTGGAAATTGACAGCGTCGTTAAACAACAAAATAATGTGAGTTAATAACAAAATGTGTAATGTAGCTATTCCTGCGAAAGCTTATCTCCATTAAAACGACAGAGGCCGGAGAAAAGCATGTGGATATATTATGCCAGATTTTTTTAATACCTCTAAACAAAATATGTGGTATAAATCAGTCTTCGACAATTACGAACAAGCCCATTTTTAGATAACGCAAGCTACTGAAATTCACCAGAAGTCAAGTGTGACATAGTTACTCCATTATAGTGCTCTTTGGTTACTTTTCGTGACATTTCGTTGCTTCAGTTGACACCACTGTTAGCAACTGCTCCTATTGTATCTCGTGCACATTGTCAAAATATGGCTGTAGTTACTGCTTATTGCAGCTCTTATGATGCCGGTACAGACACAGGACATCAACTGTCGAGTTTAAGGCAAATAATTTGGTTGGAGATTATGTGTGCATGCATTTCGAATTATTATAGTATTTAACATAAGTATTCAGCACCTTTTAAATTTTGTTTTTCCAACATTATATACACTACCACGGTAGCAGCATCGTGGCCGAGCGGATAGACCGCTTGACTCTCACCAAAGCGACCCGGGTTCGATCCCAGGCGTCCACATGCGAGATGTGTAGTGCACACACGGCGCAGGGGCGGGTTTTCTCCGGGTTCTCCGGTTTTCCCCGCCATCATTCCACCATTTGCTCCATCATCAGGGACCAATAGGGGACCCATATGTCAAATTTATAAACCTTAACTAAATATTTTCGAACAGCTGTCATATACTTCTCTATACCACAATTGCGTTTTAAAGGACATGCAGATATATTTAATAGTACTTAAGAAAAAATATTTTAGTTTTATTATACTAATTAACTAGGCGTTACTCACGATGCAGAAATCAGAATATTGTAAAAGAAAGTACCTACTACAAAGTTATTTATTTAAAAATTATGTAAAAACTGACATTTAGCGAGTGTTTCGCCCTTCTGGTCGTTTCTCCCCCAACTACCCACACCAATTTCTTTCTTTATAATATTAGTAGAGAAATATGCACATGACCACTCTTTAATCGAGGTTCTCGGAGACCCTAAAATATCAAGTTCATTTTTTTTTTTTTTTTTTTCGGATGTTGAACCCGAGATGATTTGAGTGCCTCTGCCTCCAATACTCGTCTCTGTATAACTTCGGCGACTGTTATGAAGTTTTTCCTCATACCCAAAAGGGAAACGTGGAGTTGAAGTTTTTACGGTAACGGTCTATGTTGTACAAAGCACTGTATTGTTATTTTATTCACCCCCAAAGATATGAGAGTAAGAGAACTTTTCAAATTATTATAAAACATGGATTTCTATACAGAAAAGACCAACATGCCAAGCTCAGAATTCAGCTGCAGGTTAGCAATGGTTTACGCACGAGGGAAACACGAACAGGAAATTATAAGCCAGACTGGTTTCAAGGTCAGCCGAAAACAACGCACATATTTCCAACTTAAAGGGATAACCGTGTTTTCACACATTAAGCTGTGGTATCCTCCAATGTATAGCTGACTTTTCGTTCAAATATTAGAACAGTTTAGATTGATATTAATTTACATATTCACGATCTAAATGGCGAACCTTTCTTTTTTACAAAGTTTTTAACTTTTTGAATTTTTGTGTCATATAACAGACTCTCTAGTTTTAAAAAATCATAGTTTGCATGCTAATTGTTACGATAAGTATGTTTAGTTCAACAATTTTTATGATTAGGTTAGCCTGGGCACTTAATGTTGTAGAAATTTCTTTTCAATATTTCTCGACATTAAAATTTTCAACGTTTTTAACCTTTAGAATCCAAAGGAAGCATTCTTAAAATTATGCCACATAGCTTATTTATACATCATTTTGAAACTTATCAGACAAGGAATGGTGTGAACTAACAGTTATGACCATGACATAAATCTCAAAAACTCTGTAGCCATTTAAACAAAATTCAGTTGGTAAGAAGAGGAATTTTGAATTTTAAAATTCATTTTTCAACAGTCAGCTTACTTGATATGATTGAGTTTCAAATCATTGTATATGTACAGAGAAACAAAGTTGTTCATTAAAGTGCGAAGTATCTATTTTTATTTTATTTATTTTATTAATGAGGCATCCTCCACTACCATAGTAATTCTACATGCTAAACATAAAACAGTTACATAATGTGGTTGTTAGAACACAATTTTACAAGATTGAACAGATGGCTATTTAATATTGTAATTATTACTCTTTTAGAGTTTGTCGAAATCAATGGAATTAACAAACGATTTGAAATGTGTGAATTGACCAATGCACTTTTGTTCACTGGCCATTTATTACGAGTTCTAATAATCAGTTTTTGTCTTTGTTTGTTCAACACTGGACATACGTAACTTAGGTCATCTATAGTTTGTTTTTCTGTGTTGCATGAGCAGTTTGGGTTATCCAGAATCTTAAATCTGTGAAGATAGGCCCTTGTTTTTCTGTGTCCACTGGTTATTGTCAGGTTTGGAGTGTTAGTTATTTTCATTTGCAGCCTTTTTTAAATGCTCACGAAGAATTCTCTGCTGATGGACCCATTTGTAATGCAGTCCCACTCACTCTCCTATTTTTTTATACTGCCCTGGTGTAACTCCCTTTTCAATGAGCCTTTTAGTATTTTATAGAAGATTTCATCTTCTTGGCTCGCTGTTTTCTGTTTTGCGAGTTGATCAGCAAGTTCATTGCGGACGATGCCTATGTGTGCTTTAATCCAAACAAAACTTAGTTGTTCTATGTTTTATAGAAGTTACAGAATTTAAAATAATATATGAAATCTTCAATTTTGAATTTTTTATGATTGACCAAAAATATTGTCTAGTTTATTATGCCAATGACTAGCAAAAAGTTTTAAAAGCTCTGGCTGAAAATGGAGATTCTTTTCCCAACCTGAATATGTAACTTATGGTAATTATTATTTATTTGTCCCAACAAACTTACTGCTGGTGCTGTAAACACACAAGCCGTGTGTGGGCAATGTTTAAGAGGTAGAATCAGGACTGAAAATTCAATGCCATAGCCGGGATTTGAACCATGGATCTTCCGCCTATCGAGCGGCTGCTCTAACTACTAAGCTACCATGGCCAATTTGCCAGTATGACATTAAATTCCCCAACCGATTCGTACTTTCCCCGGCAGACCACAAGGGAATCTCACGTCAGAGATAAATACCCCAGTGTATTTACATAAGTACTGTATGTCCCGGGTTTTAAGTAACCCTTAGATGGTAATTATTTTTTATTTTTGCCAACAAACTTACTGCTGATGTTTTTAAACACACGAGCCCTGTTAAGACAAAACTGTTTAAGACAAAATTGAAAAACTGGACTCTACCGGGAAAGTACGAATCGGTTGGGGAATTTAATGTCACACTGGCAAGTTGACCATGGTAGCTTACTGGTTAGAGCAACCGCTTATTAAGCGGAAGATCCGTGGTTCAAATCCCGGCTGTGGCATTCAGTCCTGATTCCACCGCTTTAACACGTGCCTTAAGGTTTGAAATAAGCAAAGACGGCAGTTTTTTAAAAGCTACAGGGTAATCCTTTTTTCTGCAGTCACGAGTAATGTTTTAAAGTTTTGTGTGGATTACGTGTTTATGGCGCTGAAAACAAGGTAGGTGTAGTTTTGTAATTCGAGTTTCAAGAAGACCATAATATGCAGGTGCAGAACAGTATCAAATTAAGCATTTTGAGGTTATGAGCATGTGTTCGCAGATGCAAAATAATAACAGGTGCGCTGCATGACCATAATTAAAATCTGTCTTTATGAAGCAACTTCATTTGCCAGTCAAAATGAAATGTAACTTGCCCAAGTGTGTGCGTACTGTCTCAACTAATGAGTACTGGTGCACAATGGGAAGCTAACCATTACACGCGCGCACTGTACTTCTACTCTTAATATTGAGCCCCCGAGGTTCAGTATTACCGTACAATTCAGTAGGCTTCACAAAACAAATGCGGCACTGAACATGAGAGACATCTAGTAAAACTGATTAGCAGGGCGGGGCATTTCAGTCCCGGTTTCCTCAAGTTTAGTGCACAAAGACCGTAACCCACGAAATGCTGGGCAGTGACAGCGTACACAAAGCTGCTTCTTTTGCGTAATCAATCAAACGACGTACAGTGGTGTACAAGGTAAACGTGTACCTGTAGATAAGCAGCTAATCTGAAATTTCATGCAGGGTTATTACAGGCTAGCCATTAAATTGCACATTCGCACGCTAGCACAACAGTCCTTCGTGGGCCATGGCTTACCGCCCAACCGCTGCGTCAACCACCTCTTCCCACTACAGACGTCATGAGTGGGGAGCAATACTGGAGGGTGGGACGTGGTCAGCGCGCTGAGCCGTCCCGCCTGGTAATGCGACATGGGGTCGCTACTTCTTTATCAAGTAGCTTCTCAAATGGCCCCTCCGGGACATAACGAGACTGAGTGCACCCCGTGCCAGACCTCCCAACGGAGAAAAAATCCCCTATTGAACCCGGGTCCTCCACACCTGAGGCATTCGCGCTACCACTGCGCTATGAAGACGGTCAAATTGCACACTGAGATATGTAAAAGGGACAATGCAATAAAAAATTGAATTATATGTGAAAGATTGAATTATTTACCTATACTATTGTTAAATTTATGTACAAACATTATTATTTGCGCAGCCTGTTGCTCCGTATGACCATATATACTTCCAGCGTCTCAAAAACAAAACTTGTATAACACATCTTACACGTAACGATTTCTCCATCCGTAGAGAAATGCTTTGAATCTAACTCCTTCACAATTTTGTACATCAATTTATAATTAGAGTCCTGCACATGGACATACTTCAGTGTTTATTTTAATCAACTACTGCACTATGCATCATGGACCGGCTGTGCGTAACACAGCCAATGCCTGGCCTTGCCCTAATATCTGTGTGCTTGTAACCTGCAGTACTCTCCTGAGACCGGAAATGCTTCGCCCTGCTGATTAGTACTGTACATAAGTGCATCTTGTTTACACCGGACACATCACAAACAGATTTCACAATTGGAGACCTCAATATAACGGATTTAACGAAAAGGCGTGTAGCGCAGTAAAAGAGCTTCTGCGAGAGCTTTCCCCTATCCCCAAAATGCTTACTTTGGTACTGCCGCTCTAGTCTATCATTTTCTGTACGTTTTTATTCTGTACCCAGAACATCCTGTCCTAAAGCCTGAATATCCAACTATTTGGAAATAATGCAAATTTGTACTAACGATTTGAAGACATCGGAAGGGCAATTTTTGAAATTTGGAATGTAGTGTATACTTTTCTTCCTGTTATATAGCATAAGCACATAAAGGCTTCTCTAGTTTAGTTAAAATATAAGATATTTGTATGTCAGATGTGATGAAGGTTTTATCCCTGTACTCAAGTGTTTAAATCTGACCACTAAAGGTTTGTAAATAAATAATATTGCCTGAAAATAAGAGCAGAGATAGTACTTGAAAATTTAAAATGGCTGTATTCTAACAAAAATGACAGTCCAGTTCAGTTATTTTTCCTCATTTTATTTTCTTGTGAAACTTTTGGACAACACAGTTCTCTTTTACTGACGTTAACACAGTCTACGGTCCTTCGTGATATTACAACTCACAACTGTTTTCTTCTCGTAATCTTGACTCGCTACTTTTACCGTCTTTCTTCACTTTGTCTCTCAAGCAGCTGACTGACGATAAAATCACTCAACACTCATTAACTGCTTCGCTATGTTCCCTTCGACTTGATCGTACACACTCACACACACACACACACACACACACACACACACACACACACACACACACACACACACACACACACACACACACACACACACACACACACACACACACACACACACCCTCTATCTCCCTTTCTTCTGCTATTACATCTCCAAATGAATGTTCTAAATCTATAAAGCATGAAATGAACGTCATGTGGAAACCATCCAATTATTCCCATTATTGGATAGACTGTAGCAGTTGGCTGTTCCTGCCCAATCCAACAATAAGGAAGGAGAGTTGACTTAGCTGCTGTGGGTTGTTTCAGAAAGTCAACAAATTCGCGCATTAATTCTCAAGGACGGTAGCGTATGGAAAATACGTAATTTTGAGATATAAGATCCCTACATCTCTAGCTTGTGCGCTTTTCTGCAGTTTACTAAGATAAGGAGTATTTCTTACCAATGCACCCAGTTTTATCCAAAGTATCTCAAGTGAGCAAGCTCAACAAGGTTAAGATCGCCAAGTTGACTTGCCAACGGCAAGTAGGCTGTTAAGTGTCCGGCGCTTGAGTATAATGGCATTCCTGTTTTCCATATGGCTTATTGCTATACTAGTCGTTATGTTTAGAAAAAGATGACATGGTCTCTAATTTGTTCGTAGAATCGATTCGTGGACATCCTATGTACTTCCACCAGGCGTACAGTATTATTAGAAGGACGTGCTGGTGTAGTTGTTTTGACAGGGAAATCCCTGTAGTACATATATAATGCATGTGAGGCATAACGTGACGGCTCTAGTTCTTATCCTGGCCCCATCGGCCGAGCGCTTGGCTGATGTGTAGTTAGTGAAAACAGTTGACAACATTTGTAATGCTATGGATATATCTCATACATCGAACGACTTCCAACAAAGCAGCCTAATGGCGTTGAGTATCGTTGTTATTTCCATTATCTGTAGCAGATTTGTTTCTGTTTTCACCTAAAGTGGTTTGTAAGGTACGTATAAATTGACACTATCTAAGATCACACTGCTTTTACGACTTTATATCGAGCAGGATGGCTCCGGGGTAACACGTGAGGCTCGCATTCAGTAGGTCGTGGGTTCGATTCCTATAGCCAACCTTCCTAACCCTATGACACTTTTCGGGGATTTCTTCGTGTCCCTAGGACAATGTTGGGAAGGATAATTGCATCCTCCAAACTTACTGTCCCTTCATTTCACCTCTCTTCTCATTTCACTTCACCTTTTATTTGCTTGGTCTTTTCAGGGTTGTAAGTGTTTCAGAGTGCATGGCAGGTAAACCCTCGTCCTCCGGATCGGGGGAGTTCTTCGAGTCTCGGTGGGGACCTGTAGCCCGCAGGGGTAGCCGGCGAACGAGCCACCACTGGGGAGTTTACATCTGTAGTCATTAGGGACCCTGCCCTCTGCTGCTCAGGTCCCATTTATATATATATATATATATATAAGTCATTCGTTTTCGAAATATTTCATGCTGCAGATGATAAAGTTTCGTATTCTACTTTTGTCTTTTCCTTTGTAACATTTCGTTATTACAGCTATGTATAAATCATTAATAGTACCTCCATAACTTCAGTATTTGAATTTATTCTCCTGGGTATACTATAAACATTTGAAGGTTATTTCTATGTGTTGTGGGTGCATAACTCATTGCTAAATTTCAAATCATTTCTGCTCAGAAATGTATCGCTAATAATGTGCCCTAGAGAAAATAATAAATGTACTATTTATTTCTTATTTAATCAACTGGCCCTATTTAGGGTTTGCCTGAAGGCACAGAATGCTTAAAATACGAATTAATCACACAAACTCTATGTTGATAGCAAACATGATAATGACAATAATAAAAAAGGTAACTACAATAACATGAATACTATATAGCCGTACTAGTTCAAATGTAGACGTAGTAGATGAAGGTCTCTAGTATCAAAGACGAACATAATGCCATCTGGTCGACATGTGGGCTTGAACGTGTTTCTATTAATCTGCTTGCGTTGAATTTAATGGCGAATGCAGTTCCATTCAGAAACGAACGAAATTAGTATATATATTAAGATTTTAAATATGTGGTTACCTTGAAACTCCGACATAACGCCATCCGGTAGAAATGGGGACTTGAACTCACTGAGCATATGTCCGTCTTTGATACTAGAGACCTCATAATTAATGTTTCCCTAAAGATGAAAAGAAAATTTTGTAACTCTATCAACAAATTTTACGAAAATATTCTCTGTTATCAGAATATATTTCAGGTCATCTGTCTTTTGTTTAAAACTAAATTTTAAACAGTTTTTATAGAACTCTTGGTTGCTTAAGTAGAATCGTTGAACGCATTCTTTTCATTTCTCGGTTCTTGTACGACTTTTCATTTCCCCCTTTGTCCACTCCCCTGTTTCTGTCCCCCGACGCCACAGTTCGATTACAAACAGAGCCATGTTTGTGGCCCTTTAAAGCTGCACATCTAACAACTTTGGAGTAAAACAATCTCAAACCCATGGACTTTAACACTCCATAGAATGTTACTGAGCACGAGATTAAGAGTTGGTACCAAAACATGCAACATCGTGGTTCACAGTCCATCGCCTTCAACTCGCCATTGCGTTTTCAACGATATCCGATAACAAGGTCGATACCGTTTCGTTCACCGTTTCTGCACCCCAAGAAGATGCTTCAATATTTCCGTTGCAAGCCTTAGCGGCGCTGTAAAGCTATAGTAATAAACATATTATGCTCTCATTTGTGAACATAAAATAGTTTAAGTTAATGAAATTTATTCAAAGCTACCAAGTATACAATTGGGCTTTTTTTTTATTTTAAAGAATGGAAGAGCAATGAATACCCTATAGAGTGCGACTAGCTGTGACTTAGTGGCTCTCTTGATTTAATCTCTTAAAATCTTTGTCTCCTTTGTAAATTCTACAGTTATGCTATAGGCACTTCTTGAAATGCTTGTGCCCGCCTCTGTGGCGGGGTGGTAGCGTGTCTGCCTCACGTTCAACAGGTCGCGAGTTCGAATCTCGCTTAGGGTAACTTAAGTTCGATGAACCTCTAGCTCATTTGAGCATCATTTCACCCATTTCATTCATTCATCGTCCGATATAACACTACATGGAGGACATTAATAACAAAATAAATTGAAATCCTTGAATTGCCTAATTAAGGTAATCGTATTTAACACTAAGAAATACGGGAGCTTCACAGCCACACAGCAAGTGACACAATGTTTCTTCCACTCTCCTGCATCATCTGCACATACATAAATAATTATTTGGTTTAATGTAACTTGTACATACAAGGTGAAGTTTCTGCAATAAAACTTGGCAGTACCTTTTTAAAATAGAATTCCCATATTTTAATACCCTTAGTTTAAGTGTGGACATAATGCAAAGGACACATATACAGAGTGTTTCAAAAATACGGGGCATAATTTCAGGTATGTATTTCCCGCATGTAGACAATCAAATTAGTTCATTATAACATGTGTCCGGAAATGCTTCATTTCCGAGTTATGGCCTTCACAACATTGAAATTCACTGGAACATTTTTCTTTCCGCAGGTTGTTGTCATTACAGAAGATGTTCAAAATGTCCACCTCCTGCTTGAATACAGACCTCACATCGATGTCTCATTGACCTGCGAACACGATCCCAAACTCCAGGAGTATTGCGTATGTCCTCACAACTTGCCACAATTCGATTCCGAAGGGATTCCAAATCCGGCACCGGAGACGAATAAACCAATGATTTTAAATGGCCCCACAAGTAGAAATCAAGAGGGTTCAGATCAGCTGAGCGTGGAGGCCAAGTAATTGGGCCACCTCTACCTATCCATCGATCAGGAAACCTTCGATCCAAGTACCGGCGAGCCGTAAGACAGAAGTGTGCAGGAGCGCCATCATGCAAGAAGTGAATGTGTTGATGATTGATCAGTGGAGTGTCTTCGAAAACGTCAGGTATGGTGTTTTCCAGGAAGTTTGTGTACGCCTTCCCCGTAAGTCATGGTACATGGGTCCAACTAATCGATCACCAATGATACCGGCCCACATGTTGAGGGAGAACCGCACCTGGTGATGAGATACAACAGTTGCACGTGGGTTTTCATGCGACCATAAATGCTGATTGTGGAAATTTGTTATGCCATCTCTTGTGAACTGTGCTTCATCTGTAAATAATACGACGGCAGAAAAGTTCGGATTTACACCACACTGCTGCAAGAACCACTGACAGAACCTAACTCGTGCAGGCTAATCTGCTGGTGACAGGGCCTGTACACGTTGCAAATGATAAGGATGCAATTGATACTCGTTCAACAGTCTCCAGACAGTCGTATGAGGAACATTGACTTGCAACGCTAACCGTCGTGTGCTGATAGAAGGAGTCCTGTCCACGGCCTACAGAATCTCCTCCTGCACTTCAGGAGTTGTAGATCTTGGTCGTCCCCTTCCTAAACCAGGAGAGGTGAATGTTCCATACTCGCACAGACGGGAATGAAGACGTCTTCCGGTCTGGACATTGTCGCTGTGGGTACCTCTCCTGGTACAAACGACGAGCCAGCGCAGCATTGCCGTCCGCCTTAACGTACATGAAGTGTATCTCTGCCAGCTCTTGATTTGAATACATGTCGCACAGTCTTAACACCTAAAGAACACTGAATGTAACCTTCCTCAGAATGAACTATCAGAGCGCCCTCCTAATGTCTCCTTTGACGGCAAAGACCTGCGGAAAGAAAAACGTTCCAGTGAATTCCAATGTTGTGAAGCCCATAACTCGGAAATGAAGCATTTCCGGACATGAACTATTTTGATTGTCTACATGTGGGACTTTCAATGTTGTAAAGGCCATAACTCGGAAATGAAGCATTTCCGGACACATGTTATAATGAACTATTTTGATTGTCTTCATGTGGGAAATATATACCTGAAATTATGCCCCGCATTTTTGAAACACCTGTATAAAACCATAGAAAAAATGCACATTAAGTGAAAAATTTACGATTGTGTCACTTTTCATTCTCTTTTATTTTAGAGAGGCTCTGGTGACAAATGAAAATCCTTGTAGCCTTTATCGTGCTCCTTTCAAGGTTGTCGGAGTGCTAAATGACAATTAAATGAGGGCGCAAATTAACGCAAGGAAATATCACGACCTCCATATTTTGATTTATTAGTGGAGACCAGCGCACGTTTAGTCACGTTTTTTAAACTTGTACAGCTAGTACAGTTTGAAAATTAGGACTGAGAAAAGGGACCTCTGGTTTTATACCTTCATATTTTCTTCTTAATTTTTAAGCTTATTTTAAATGGTACCTCCAGTACCTTAGACCGCAAGGACATCTACAAAAAAACAAAACAAAACAAAGCAAAAAACCTCATGTGTTATATCCACATTGATAGTATAGTTAATTAATTTCCACTGATTTAACTTACAGTTGATTAAAGTAAAAGCTCGGGAATTAGGTACCTACTTAAAACATGGCAAGTCGCCATTAGGGTATTTTATCTCACATGAATTTGAGATCTCCTTGTGTTTGCCGGAACAATGCGGGTGAGCTGAAGAATTTAATGTCGTGTCGGCACGTTGCCATGGTAACTCAGAGCAACCGGACGGAGCCCGCAAGATCCGTGGTTCAAGTCCCGGCTATAGCATTGAATTTTTCAGTCCCATTATACCCTCTACATCCAGTATAGTTTATTTTTACACAGCTCCTACACACAATTCTCAGACATAGCATAATTTCCCACTTACTTTATGTTAATCTAAATTAATATTTGCAAAAATACTTTCAGCACACATTTTGTTTAAGGTAAAAGAAGAACAGAGGAGATCAAATCGATAGCTAGTTAAGTTAATTGATATATGCTCGCCTTGAAATCCGTATATTTCCTAATATTGCTAGAAACAACTGAATAACCACCGAATTTTAAGGGAATTGCGAAGTGTTTAAAAACTGAAACCAATCATACCGGGAATCTCCAAAAATGGCTGATGGCACAAAGTTGTTTGAAATAAACTGCATGTTTAAAAGCTGTTTATGTTTTTGTATAGTGCGTCTTTTTTACTATTTCTTATGGTTTACTTGCACCAAATTATACCAAACTCCTTTCGAAATAAGGACTTCACAAACAATTCCCAATAAAATTCAAGATAGATATTCTCATTTGAATATAAATATCTTAAATATATTGTGTTTTAAATGTACTTAACGTAAATGCCACGTTTGGTATTCATCCCACTTTTCATTACTTTCTTAATTGCTTGCCTTTTTAAATAGAGGAAGTATCACATTCCACCAAATTTTTCCTGAGATTTCATCGGAAATTAACGTTTTAAAACTGCCTGAATAAAACAAAGAATTTTTAGAAATAGTTTTATGTGTATGTGTCGTATAACTGAAAACGAAATTTCGGATAAATACCAACCATGGCACTGAAATTCAGAATTTTCTAAAGATACAACACGAAGATTTTTAAGAGAATCGCCCCACACTCGCCCTTCACATGGAAGATTTTTCGACTTTCTCGAATATGGCTATCGATTTTGATTAAATATCACTTATTAAAGATATTTGCATGAAAAATAAGCTTTATATCTCTAATTATCTGGGAATAGCCTCTTCATTTGAAAGGAATTTTATATGGCCTTGTATAGCTGATGCAAATTAATTAAAGGATAGACGAAAACATACTATACAAAATATGTAGATCCCTTTAAATGACGTCATTTATTTCAAATAACGTTTTGTGCTATAAGCCATTTCCGATATATCGGTTGTTAATGTTTCCAATAGTGGTTCAAATTGTTCAATACTTTGTCATTCTTTTAAATTCTTTTCTATACTAAGTTGTTTCTGGCGATTTCATAGAAACAGTAAGGATCTTTAGGGCCAGCATGTAGCGTCCAGTTCTAAAATATTTGACTATGGCTATCCCCTTTCTATCTACAAAGATATGTGTAATGTACCTATTTCCAAAAGGTTCATCCCGGTTAAAAGGAAGCAGATGGAAAAACAAACATTCGAAAAAATAGTTTATATATCGTACTCACTAATAAACTTAGACGGTAGAGAAAGTCACGTGAATATATCAGATCTTTTTTCTCACTTATGCTGTTCACAAATCCACAAAAACATTCACAAGACTGTTGTGCTCAGGAGGCCTCAAAACATATTCTTTCGGTGTACTCTTGACACTTAATTTTTTTATTACTTCCTGTACTTACAGTTTTTCTTTTTTTGCGGTGTTTAACGCCCGGTTTTATTACATACGGCACTGTAGGCGGTGACATTGATAAATGAAGATGGAGCACAGGTGGCTGAAGATAGCGGGAAAAACCAGAGAACTCTGGTAAGAGGCGAATGGTCTAATCAATCGGCCACGGCGCCATCATATGTACTTACTGTGAGTACGTAGTACACAAGCAAAAATATGAGCAAAAGCTAGAAAGAGTCCGAATCATAAAATATCCTATCTCCTGACGTTACCACTGACACCTGACAATACCACTAAACCTTCAATTTTACTTTCCCTACCACATACCTACAGTAAGTCCATTAGATTTTTATTTAAAATACTTATTAAACTTCATATATTTTTTTGAAAAAAAAAACAAATAAAATGTTTGTATACCAAGATAAATGTCGTAAAATCAGCTGAGCGGTTAGACCCACGTATGATATTTTGGCGGACGAAACTACGTATAGGTGGTTTTGCCCCGAGTTCTCCGCTTTCTCCGCCACTCAACTGCTCCATCATCACTTTCCCTTCGTCCATTTCGCCTGCATTTCACGTCATCCTCCTCTACACTCTCATACTTGGTGCTGGGCTGATCACCCGCTTCCGGCCCCTAAGTTCGTCTGCTCCCCAACTGGCATCTGACAGTAGGCACAGGCTTTTAAGTCCTAGCGTGTGTCAGTCCTCCATACAGGTACGCTAAACAGATGAGGAAGAAGACGAAGAAGGTTTATAGTTGAAAATCAGACTGATTAATATTGCATTTGAAAAAAAATCGGATGTGTTGCACTCACAGGACTTTCTTCACTCTTGTAATTACTATTCTTACTAACTCTTATTCCATTATCTTCTTTATGTTTGCCGACATAAACTTTTGCAAAAATTATCTTATTGCTAATTTTCTTGTACACGCAAACGGAGTATGGGATTATTGTAGGCTTTGAGCAAATCTTTTAAAGCTGGTCGCTGTATGAAAGCTTAGAAATGCCGTTCTCTTTGCCGTGGCCAAGAGATAAAAAGTTGAATAACGACCTTCCATTTGAGAAACGTGTAAATATCGAAAAATTCACACACATAAGGAATATGTCCGAAGTGGCTCACTCCACAAAAAATATGCATTTGGGCATAACGTGTGTGTTTTAACGAGAACTACATTTTTTGTATACAGTAAGATTTGGTCTATCTTTTACGGTTTACAATTTATGCAAAGTTCATCAAGAGTAAACAGGACTACATGGGATGTATCCAGAAAATACAAAATATACATTTCATTTGTCACATGAATACCTTAAACATATGGGATCTTAATCAAATTCGTTAGAACCTTGTTTGAGAAAATCAAAATTTTCCATGTAAAGGGTAGTTTAGGATGGAAGAATTTTCTTCAAAATCTTCGTGTGACATCCTTGAAAGATATTAAACTAAGACACGAACTTTGGTTTTAACCGACTTTTTGTTTTGCAGTTATGCTGTTCACAGACAGACAAATAGACAGATAGACATACACAGACAGACATATACAGACACAGACAGGCAGACATACAGAGATAGACAGACAGATAGACAGAGACAGAGACAGACAGGCACACACACTCAGACCTTTATCTAATTTTTTTTTTTTTCCTTCCTTTTATTCAGAGAGCCTCGAAACATATATTTCCGGTAAAATCATGACATAGAAAGTTTGGGTCAAATACAATACTTTCCCTACTTACTACACGTAGTAGAGAAAGTAACAAATAACACAAAACATTCCCTGGACTCGAAACAAGCTATTTGCTACTGCTGAGTACCTTGGCTGTGAACGGCCATTTGAATTCGTTAAGACAGATGACAGAATGAAGCTGCACGTTCGGTCGCAGAGATAGCAGTGTGGATCGACACACTTAAATCCTGCCTCCTTGTTTAAGGCTAAGTGCGTACTTTGCGATCTTCAACGGAAGTGTTGATAAGTAATGCACATGTACCGTCTGTAAAAGTATGTAACACCTGAACATCACACCTCAACGAGCATTTATAGTGATGAAGAGATAAGAAAAAATGGGAGGTTTCCTCTGTTCCTGCCGTGCAACTACGGTCAAAGTGCAAACAACTCAGTACTTGACCGTAATGGATTGTGCAAACAATACAAAGACTTGATTATCACCTGTCATATCAAAAGGTAAAGAAATGTTAATTTAATTCGTATTAACTACCAAAATACATTAACTGCGTTCGTATAGGAAAGAAGTTCAGAGCTTGTTTTTGTATTATCGTTTTTTTTTTTTTGTTTTTTTTTTTTCAGTATGCGAAGACATACACTTATTTACGGCTTTATATAAAGTTAAAAAATGTATTATTTTAATTCTACAGAAGAGAAGAAATTTATTTTATTCAATAAGGAAAGACTATCGCAAAGACCTGAAAAAATGGCGCACATAGTGCAATATGCATCTCTTTCCAAATTTTAGGATAAATTAAATGGAACGGAAGTGGCAGTTGAAGTTCTTCCCCCAAAATTAAAGCCTGTAAAACAGAAACAGATTGGACTGAACGCACACCCAGCATAAAACACTCTCAGGGTTCCTTCTCCGCATATATTCAGCTTTTCAAATAGATAGAAAGGATACTCTAAAAATTCAATAAATCATCACTAAATGGTATTATGAATATGCGTTATCTGTGTTCGTTTCTATCCCTTGGTCCATATCAAGAATAAGGTGTCAAGGAAGAGTATACGAAGTATATACTCTGATTCTTTTTTTTTTTTTTTTTTTTTTTTTTTTCCCACATTGTTCATTTTATTAGTTTTATAATTGTTTTGAGGCCTGAACTGATTTTCAATCTTTTCATGTGTGCTGTTTACAAATTTATAACATATTCTTGCAAATTTTTATAATACCTGGCAATGTCAGTGGTACATGATTTAAACTGACGGGGAAATATACTTATGAAGTAAAACCCGTGGGCGTTAATGAGACTTAGTAAAAAAAAGTTGGTAATTTTGATGTGTTTTCCCTTGGTCAGATCAAAACGCCACTTTCGCAGCAATTTCAGATATTAATATTTCCTGTATTAAAATATTTAAAACAATTCTGTGAACACTACACACGAAACAGTGGACGAAACGGTTTGCCATTTTCAGAAAATTATAAAACTAACAGAATGCAAAATCTATAACATACGAGTATTAGAACACGTAAAAAGTAATACAGCTTTTTCTTAGTGAATAAATTATATTGAAAATGTGAATTTCCTCTTGGTTAATTTCAGTGCTAGATTTTTTATTTATTTTTTTTTGGGGGGGGGGCGGGAATGGTGGACGCTTTCTTATGCTACGTGAATGATTCTAAGGGAAAAAAGACAATGTAACCAACTTTACCTCAAAATTTACACAAAATAATTAACTAACAGCAACAAATTTACCCTCAATGTAAATGTATTAACCATATAATGGCGCTTTAATTGTTTATAATATATTTATAATATGTTTGACAAGAACATAGCCAGAAATTGTCTAATTTTGCTATCAATCCATTATTGGGCTGTCTCCGTAGCTCAGTGGTTAGAGCAGCTGCCTGCTGTGCAAGGGGTCCCGTGTTCGATTGAAGGCCAAGATTGTTCCTTACCCTCCTTAGAGTCTAGAAGTATGAATGAGTGTGTGAATGTACGTGTGATCTAATGTACTGAAAGCCCTAAAGTTCTAAAACCCCAATAGTTATAAAACCTCAATGTTAAACGATAGGCAGTATATTCCACAGGAAAGGCCACCGATATGACCTTTGCAGTTAAACGCGGAATATAAATGTAACAATAAAAAAATGCATTATTGTTACTCCAAGGTCACAAAGGAAATGCGCTCTTAAGTTGCAGAATTTACAAAAATTTCGGCTATAAACCAAAGCGACATAAAGCACAACAGTTGTTTGGGAAAATAGTTCGTATACGTTACATTCATATGACTTTCTCTACAAACTATAGTTTTGTTCTAGTTTTTTTATAGCTTCCACCAACTATACTTACGAAAGCCTGTTTTTCTATCTACTTCATGTTAATCAAGATAAACGTTTGTAGAAGTTTCATTACACAATTTGTTGTAGGTGCAAGCGAGATAGAAGAAGCGGAATTCACAAACAGCTACTTAAAAATGGTGGCTATGTGGTGACCTTGAAATTCCATATATTTTACATGATATCGGGAGAAACAGCTAAATAGTGATAGCACATCAAAAATTACGAAAGTATACAACAATGCAAATTAATACTATCCGATATTCCGGAAATGGCTGCTCCCAGAAAAATATTATTTGAAATAAATTGTCTGTTTCAATGATATATATCTTTATCTTTTGTGTAATAACAGATATTTCCCATGAAATAAATTTTGGATAGAATGGAATACCTTCTTGGGCTAGTAAGTATACAGCAGAGAAAGTAAAACCACTAACCCTTTTTATTAGTGAAAAGTAAGTTATACAAAATAATAAACCTGTGCGTAAAAGAGCATCTTTAACAGAAAGTTGCTAATTGTTAAGGATGGCTGAGTTTTAATGCGATAAGTTATGACTTCATATAAGGTGATCAGTTGAAGAGAATGCCGCTTAACGCAACTTTGCTGTAAGGGCTTAAGTCGGAACCGAGGGCGACGCGGTTGTACAAATCTGCTTTAACGTATCAAATGTCGCATGTAGGTATGTGTGTGTGTGTTCTTTCGTTCCGTGGCGCAGTACCAACGCCTCCGATCTTCTGATTGGCGGATCCAATGTCTGTTCCCTTCATGCTAGTTGCCCGTGTGAGGCTTTCTTCTTCAGTTACCTACCCCAGTGCAGCAATTAACGCGGTTTTATGCCTCGACGATTCATCCATTGCATTCAGTTCATTGAAATGCCTAACAATCTGCGACAGGCTTTCTAAAACATTGCCCCAAAGCAAATGCTGAACCTCCGTGGAATAAAACCACTAACCGCCAGGCAGCGCAAAACTTTAACGGCTTCACAAACAACAAAAGTAACCAGTAAGCAGTTGTAGAAACGTGCATGGGATCAAAACCTCTTAGAAATGCATAGTTAACTTATTGCTACTTTATCAGTTTTATTCCCTTCTATTCATGGGTTATGCTAACAGCTATGAACAAGTTATACATCTTTTGCTTCCCCTACGACATACTTAGCTAGAGACGGCATTGCATTGCAACTCGATATCCATATTTCACCGGAGCTGTATGTTTTGAGGCCTTTGAATAAAAAAGAACTTATTAGAAGAAAGTTCCGTGTGTGTTTATGTCTGGTTTTGTGCGCACCATAACTAAAACACGAAAGTATCTTCAAAGAATACGACCCCAAGCCTTTTTATCAAACTACTGTTTACGTTTAAAAGATTTCATGTTTTATTTTCTGAAAAATGGCAAACGATATTGATCAAAATAGCGCATAACTAAAACGTTTATATGAAGAAATGCATTATCCCGAATTTTCTGGAAACAGTCTTCTTAGTACTTTTCCTTCGGAAGGAATTTCGTATGTTTTAATAACTGGTAAACGTTAGGAGAGAGACAAAACCTTACTGCTAAAAAATATAGATATATTTAAAACATAATTTATTTCACACTAGCTGAAATACCCGGTGCTGCTCGTGGTTTAACGATTTATCCCTACAGCTTGTGGACTTAAGTTGCCCTTGCCCAATAACCGTGTACTTCTTTGAGGACATTTAAGAAATATTACTTAATACGCTTAAACAAAGAGTTAAAGTCTTAGGATACCATAAAGAACAAACGTAAACAAAATAAATAAATGAAAGCACAGGGAAGACACTATGCAAGCGCACTGTTAAACAACTCCAAAATACGCAGGAGAGAAAGTTGTGTGAATGTATGAATATAATGCTACATTTCTATTTCAATCATATAGAAAATTGTATGAATTGTTGGTAGTAGAAGGAGTAGAAAACGAAATGTGATTGTGTTTCATAAAAGAAAAGTGAGTAGAGAAAACAGTGCGAATGCAATATGTTGCATTTCTATTTCAAACATACAGCAAATTGTGTGAACTGTTTCTAGTAGAGGGAGTGAATCATGTGAATGTAATGTCTTGCATAGTCAAAGCCTTCTCCATGAAGTAATACATATACATATCGAATTGTATGGTAACTGGTGAAGCGGTTTAGGGGCAAACATTCATTTTTACTTTCTCTACTGGTAAGTAGAAGGAAGTATTGTATTTCACCGGAAATATATGTTTTGAGGCCCCCTGAATATAAAAAGCATTTTTAGAAAAAGGTCCGTGTGTGTGTGTGTGTTAGTTTGTGTGTGTGCGTGTGTGTGTGTGTGTGTGTCTGTGTGTGTCTGTGTGTGTTTGTGTGTGTGTCAGTCTGTGGACAGCATAACTCAAAAACGAAAAGTCGGTTAAAAACCAAAGTTGGTATTTAAGTTTAATGTCTTTCAAGGATGCAACTCGAAGATTTTGAAGAAAACAGCCCCATCCTAAACAAACCTTTATATGGAACATTTTTCGAAAATGTTGATTTTCTTGAATATGTCTAACGATTTTGATTAAAATGTCATATGTTTAAGATGTTTGTTTGAGATATGAAACGTATATTTTGAATTTTCTGGCTATAGCCAATGTAGTCCTGTTTACTCTGGATGACTTTTGAATAACTCGTAAACCGTAAAAGATAGACAAATTCTTAAGATACAAAAAATGTAGATCTGACTAAATCACACAATTTATGTCCAAATAAATTTTTTGGTAGAGTGAACCATTTCGGAGATATCCCTCGTTATTTGTGTCAGTTTCGGAAAACTTGAAACTTTCGTGAAATGGATCATCGTTATTCATTTGTTTATGTGTGAAGCTTGCAAAGATAACGGGATCTCAAAGCTTTAAAACATTTGACTATCGCTCACAGCCTACTGTATTCTAATATGCCCCTTTCACCTACAAGGAAATAAACAATAAGATAATTTGTACAAATGCTTATCTCAACTAACACGAAGTAGATATAGGAATAAGAGTTTGTAAGAATGGTTGGTACAAGAGTAGAGAAAGTCATGTGAGTGCAACACATCAGATTTTTATGTACATAGATAAAGTTTACTTTGAACACTGGCCACTTACGGGATGTCCGTTAGTTTTGGTTATTGAATACTTGGTAATTTTTGAAGTGCACTCGCCGTTCAGTTGCCTCTCTCTCTCTCTCTCTCTCTCTCTCTCTCTCTCTCTCTCTCTCTCTCTCTCTCTCTCTCTCTCTCTCTCTCTGTTTTTTTTTTTTTTTTTTTTTTTATTAACGTCCTCCAACATTGTGTCATATCGGACGAACAGTTGCCTCTCGCAAGGCCATGCAAAGAGTATGGACTTTCAAGGCCTGCATATAGCAACTACGTTTTAAACATCTGCCTATCGATTCGCTTTCCTCTATCTCCTGCATTTTTTACAACGAAACGTGTAACAGAATTATTGCTGCAATGACTTACCTCGATTAACATGGAGTAGATAGAAAAATAAGCTTCCGAAAGAGTAGTTATATAGAAACAAACGAGAATATGTAGAGAACCTTATGTGAATGGAACCATTACCGTAATAACTCCATTATTGACATAATGTAGGAAACAAAACATGATAAACATAATTTAGATGGGTTTGTGTACACGTCTTGTGGTGCGCGGAGAAAGTATTTCATTACAGCCGGAGTTTTATATCAAGATTTAATTGTAATACATGTTTTGAGGACTTTTGTATAAGTAAAAAGCGTGGCATTACAATACGAACTTTTTAAGCAAATACACATCTCCATCCCAAACTGTCATGTATGTGCAACATGTTACGTTACTTGTATGGCTTCAAAAATAGTCAACGATTCCTATTGAAATAGAAAACTATAAAAATACTTGCCTTATTAATAAAGTACAATATTTGGAATTCTCTGCGAACACCTTGTGACTTCTTTTCTTTCCGATTAATGTTGTACAACTTATAAACCACATGAGATGTACAAAGACTAATTACAAGAAAGTATATCTCAATAAAAGTACACAATTTAGATTAAACTTTTTGTGTTTTTAACCATTTCTGAGATATTTGTTGTTGCTGTTTTGAATGTTTAATATTTTAGAATTCATTCCTTGGGGTGCTCACTCACAATTATTTAATTCATGTGATATCAAACAAAGAGTGTTAATTTTGAAGCTTGCATATGATGGTCCCTTTTTAAAGACTTTACTATCGCTTTAGCTTTCTATATCTCCCCTTACCTGCGACTAAATGTGTAATCCAAACCTTTATCTTAATACTGAGGTAGACAGACAGGTAGGGTTTTACTTTCTTTACTACGTATAGTAAGTAGCGGAAGTATCATTCTAACCAAAGATTCGATGTCGATATTTCACCGAAAATGCAGGTTTTGGACCCTCTGAATTAAAAAAAAAAAAATAGAAAATGTGTGAGCGCACTTGTGTGTGTGTCTATGTGAACAGCGTAACTCAAAAAGGAAAAGCCGATCAAATACAAAAATTTGCGCTTAATTTCAGCATTTTCCAAAGATGCGATAGAAATATTTTCAATAAAATCCCACCAATACAGAATACCCTTTACATGGCTCATTTTTCGAAAATTTTTATTTTATAAAAACGGCTCCACTGATTTAAAGTACCACACGTAAGATATGATAAATGAAATGTATATTTTTAACTTTCTGGGAATAACCTCTGAAGTCCCCTTCATTCTGAATGACTTTTGCATGACAGGTAAACCGTAAGAAATAGACAAACTCTTAAAACACAAAAAATGAGGATCTCGTTAAATACAATTTATGTCATATGGTTATTTTTAAAAAATTAATAATTTCGGAGATATTCCTTGTTATTCATCTAAATTTTCCAATACTTAAACTTTCTCTCAAGTTGGAAGTCGTACAAATTCCAAAGGCATCGCATAGTGACCAGCTTTAAATTATTTGACTATCGTGTATGTCTATATTCCCCTTACACCTACAAGAAAATTAGCATTAGGTTAATTTCTGCAGATTCTTATCTCGGTTAATTTGAAGTAGATAGAGGAATAAGCGTTTGAAAGAATAGTTTGTCCAAGAGTAGAGAAAGGCACGTGAGAGCAACACTTTAGACTTCTTTTAAAAACAGCGTGTAGAATAGAGAGAAAAATAAGAGTCACGTGAATGTAATACATCAAATTTGTCTAAAGAGGAACACTGGCCTACTTGATCTATGTATTAAACGTCTGAATTTCAACTGACGGAATCGGTGTCTGAAGGAAGCAAGTTTGCTAGATGGCTTTCTTTAGAGCTCCCTCCGTTTGAAAAGCGAACGCCGGGTAACTAACCTTATTCTATTCCATTCAATGCCTCGGAATCCTTCCCGATCTACATATATGCATTGAATCTAAATCTCTTGAAAAGAAGTAGCACGGTTTTATACTCGGTGGATTCTAGTATTCTTGCACTATACAGATAATGCATTGAAGATTGCCAATTTGAATATTCGTTTTATGAATACTGTGAAGGCAAGCAAATCAACCATTTACTATACATCGCCAGATGCTTAAATTTAAAACTCAATTTAAAGCCTTCAAAGGAATGCACCACCAGAAATGATGCTTTCTAAAGTTTTCGACCAATTTGATCGAAATTTACATCTTAAGTTTGGCACATTAAAGAATGAAACGCTTCAAATTTAATTTTCAGCTTTCTTTAACTAAAAATTAATTTTCGTCCCCTATGTGAAATGTTATACACAACAAAATTTTGGAAATTAACATACTTCTTTTAAATATTCATCTCCTTTATCTGATAATAGTGCACAAAATTGTCGCATAATCATATTTGTTAATTTAGTTCAACAATTATTATTAAAGAACATCACTGCATATTTCTCTATTTTTAAAGCTGCTACTGTGCTTTAGTAGTCAATAACGCCACAAACTCTTGGCAACACAAGAAATATATGTGAACGTTTTAATTTTTTTTTTTTTTTTTTTTTTTTTTTTTTTTTTTTTTTTTTTTTTAACTTTTGAAATATACATGAACACTTTCAGAAGAATTGAATGAAAACTCCATCGCGTGAGACATTTTTTACTAACAAATGTGCTAAAAGATACAAAAACGAAAAATTAAAATTACAGAAATTTCAATTTCTAAGTATGTCTTACACTTACGAAAATAAAGCTGACCATCCATAATGTCAAACATGAAGAGAATTTTGGAAGTAAATGTATTTAATATCTTTGGACGCGCAATGCTGAACCATCTTCCCTAAATAGTTACTAAATTTCAATGACGCATTCCCTTAACACTGGGAATGTGTTATTTAAAAAAAGTACTTCGGATATGGGATTGGACGGTTGGAGTAAGCAAATCCGCGCTTTGTAAAAACTCGCAAGGCTTGTTTTTGTTATTCAAGCCCTACAATTGCGATTGTGAGCCGTGATGTTAAGAGAGCTAAACAAATGAGGGGTAAACTGCGTGAAAAGCTAGAAGTCTAGAAATGTACGAGAATATTAACAGTCAATACTCGAAATTTATTCAAATGCGTTGGACGTATCACAAGAAGGTATTTAAATAAGGTTAGAATACTTCAGTAATAAATCAGGGACAAACAACAATCTTCACCTGATTTTATATTTGTGTCATCATAACGTATATATGTTTGTAAAATATCATTTCCTCGCTGCAAATATTGCTATTTATAATTACATCCCCTTCTCTTAAAGCTCTTCTACCAAGTGATTTCTATGTACAATATTTTATTTCCAAAGTTACAAATTACGTATGACAAACTGATTAAAAAGAAGTAGTAATTAACTTTTGTATTTAAAATTAGCCTTATAAAGACACCAAATATGGATCTACACATTTGTTAACCATATGGCAGCGAGCTGGTCAGCTAAGGTTTATTTCCTGTAAACTTGAGTTCCAATTTATAATTATCCAAGTTTATTTTGGACACAGCAATGATAATTTATATTGTCTATACTCATTTTGGAATGTGCAGAGATAATGCAGTTACGCCTGCTTCAGGCTATAACTTGCACCTGCCCACTCGTGTAAGAATCGATGGCCTGCTCGATTGCAGATATTATATTAAGAAATACTGCTCTCATTTGGTAATTAGAAAATCGACTACAGTCGTCCTATAGCTGTCTTGTAAGAAATAAACCGAGTAACACCGTAACCACTAGTAATATTATAGGAGTGTATTCATTAGAGGTTATTTATGTCATTAAATGCACCCAGATTCTTTTAGATACATGTTTGAAGTAGTTCAGTGTTGTTTTGATCGGTTACGAAGTTTAAAACATTGCGTAAACCTCTCGACTCTTTACGCCGTTTGAGCATTGGTTCCTACACAGCACAAGTAACTAGCAAGACGTAGTCAAATTGGCCCATATTAGCCAAGCAACTCACCCGCTTGTTGTCCCTGAACTTGACCCAGCCGTCCACGATGGTCTGATCGGGGGTGGTAGGCACTTCCGTCACCGTTACCTCCAGAACTTGAGAAGTGTCCATCTCCAGATCGGAGTCCGTCAGGGAGCTGGGATCCCCCAGACTCCTTGCTGGGGAGTTGCAGGCGCTCTCCGTCATCGTTACAACATTTAAATGTACCCGAACACACTCAATGAGAAGAAAATACACAACACTTCTACAAGAAAGATGATTACGTTTCTACTACACTCAGCACACTACGTGTTGCTTGAAGTTGCATGGAAGTTCAGAAGAAGTGCTTTCCCAGCTGGTTCGTCTGTTTCAAAGAAGAAATGAGATTTTCACAGAACTTGAGGTTGTGTATAATCCTCAAAACTACACGAAGACAACACCATACGGACCAAATACTTTAAACATAGACGATTTAAGACATATGGGCTTACACAAACACGATACAGGTAGCTAAGAACACGACAATACTGACACCAAGAGCGGAAAGCGTACACACTTCTACACGGTCCACGCTGCTACACTGTCACACGGAGTTGAGTACGTAGATCTGTGAGAGAGACGCACGGGGTACCGTACACCCGCAGGCGCCGTCGTCGCGGCGGCGAATGAGCTAGCGAGCCAGCCCGCCCCATCTTCACCACCCCACCTAGCGGCGTCGCAAGGCACTATACGTCAACAGACTTTTATGTTCTGCAGCGGTAACAGCGATATTTCCACGTTAACTCCAACGATAGCTGAGTAAACAAGGTGAGCGTTTAAACTGCACATCCTTTTCGAACACTGGAGGAAGCTCTACATCTCTTCGAGTTACCACAAAGTGGTGTGACAATTCCTCCTTTGTTTGCTTTGTGCAAGATTGTGCTCAAATAGTTATTAAATACACTATAACATGTTGTTTGGTACAACAATAGATTTTTATTGTATCACTGTGAAGATAAATATTAAACAAATATTAGTTGATGCGTGAAGAAACAAAAGCAGCACAATTCAGAAGTCACGTACACGTATTTAAATGTTGGACCCGCTAGACAGACAACAACGACATCGAATATATACTTCAAAATGACAATTATCACTCATTGTTATGAGCCCCTTTCCAATCTAAAATTTGTAGTTACTTAGGCAGAAGCACACTAAAATACCCGGCGTTTCCCGCGATTTGACGATTTTATCCCTACAACCTATAGACTTACGTTGGAGTCTATAAAGAACCCAAAATAAATAAAAATACCGGGAAAACACTATAAAAAGCATTGTTAAACAACTCCAAACATCACAGGGTAAAAAAGCAAGTAGGGAAATCTGTGTAAATGTAAGACACTGCAATTTTTTGTCAATCATTTAGAAAATTGTATGAATTCTTCGTAGAAGAAGGAGTACAAAAAGAATACGATTGTGTTTCGTAAAAGAAATGTTAGTAAAGGTGACCGCGCGAATGTAATGCGTTGCATTTCAATTTTAAATTTGAAAATTGTATGAATTGTTACTAGAAGAGGGGAATAGAGAAAGAAGTGTGATTGTGTTTCGTAAAAGAAAACTTTATAGAGAAGGTCGTGTGAAAGTAATGTGTTGCATTTCTATTTCAATCATAGAAAATCGTATGAATTGTATGCTGAAAGGGAATAGAGAACGAAATGTGACCGTGTATCCTAAAAGAAAAGTGAGTAGAGAAAACTGTGTGAATGTGATATGTGGCACTTCTATTTCAGACTTATAAAATTGTATGAATTATATGTTCAAGGACGAGTTGGGAAGGATACGTAAACTTATTAGCTAAAAGAAAAGCGAGTAGAGAAAATCATATGAATGTTACGTTGTACTATAGCAGCATACAAAACTTCTCCATGAAAAATTACATACGCGTGCCAAATTTTGAGGTGATCGGTCAATCGGTTTAGAAGCGCATTGAGGACAAACATACAGACATTCATTTATATACACATTAAGACAGCAGATTTCAGCTAAAAGAAATATGTATATTCTAAACTGTTTATCACAATTACCCTACAATGATAAAGCTTTCAGGCGTACAGAGCATGGGGTTCCGGTACTAGTGTGTATGTATATTTCCTATGGGTAACCTGGGAGCGGTGTAAAGATCATCTTTTTCGCATGTAGGTAGCAAATGTAGCAATAATATAGTTTACATGTGCTAAAGGGTCAAGTTGCTCTGGAGATACAGTGTTTTAAACAAACTGTTAGTGTGTACTTTCTTTGTTTCACATTAGCTCACGCAAACATTGTAACATCATGGATAACATAATTACATTAGCTTCAGTCTCAGCGAACATACCCCAGTATTAACTATTTGAAATAATGTATTGCAAATATTTATGGGAAGTAACAGCAAAAGAAAAAGAGAAACAAAATGTCGCGTGCATAATTTCTAGACTGGTTATGAAAATAAATGTAAATAAATTCATGTGACTGTTACACACTATTATGTTTTAACAGAAATAAGGAAAGATACAAATTTGGTAACAGAACTGTGCACGTTTAATATATTCTTGGTGCATCATCATCAAGTGTAGCACTATTATAATTTTCAAAAACAAGTTTGTTTCTCGGAAAAGTAACGAAACACTAATTTAAAAAGGTATTTATGCAACTTGTGGCTGAAGCTTACGAGTGGAAATATTTACACCAATGATGAATATTCCACAAGTATAAAAAAACAGTCCACAAGTTACGCATATGATTTTATTCACAAATCATATGAAAAATGCACAACTAACAGTTTTGCTTTTTTGTTTTTGTAGTGTTTAGCGCCCGCTTTTACTACTACGGCACCGCAGGCGGTGATACTGATGATACATGGAATGAAGATGGAGCACCGGTGGAATGAGATGGCGTGGGAAACCGGAGAACCCGGAGGAAACCCGTCCCAGCGCCGCTTCGTCCACCACGAATCCCACATGCGGTTGTCTGGGATCGAACCCAGGCCGCTTTGGTGAGAAGCGAATGGTCTAACCACTCGGCTACGGCGGGGCCACGGATGGTAAATGTAATGCTTTATGAACAAATCCCATTCTTTTGATTTATATATAAAAGCAAGAAAATAAGTAACATTTCATTCATGTTTAATTACTGGAGAAAAGATGTTTCGTGATGCTTGGGCTGCTTCACTTCAAAACCGTAGTCGCCTCTATTTCTATTTGTTCTGCGTATAGACAGTGCCTTACAATTTACCTACATCTTAAACACGGGAAGGGAGAAAATGTTGTCTCGGCTGCATAATACCACCCCATACGAACTTCGAGAGGTTTAATTTAATATTACATACATACTTCCTATTAGAACTTGGAGCCACATTATACCGGGTGGAAGGTACTGCTTTGGCTATACGTTAACCGGGGATTCTACATTATGAGTATAACAAATATGTCCAATACAATTATTGTCAATAAATAACCGTTTCACCGAAAAAAAAAATATATTTTTGTCAGATATCTGGAATATTTGAGGTCATCCAGCTTCTTGGTGCATGGATATAAATGGTTTATTTCACAAACTGTCACGCAGACATTGTGTGATAAATGCTGTAATGTCTTCATTTAAATTGGAATGAATTTAGTCACAACTTAATGTTAACGTAACGTTGCTAAATCTCTCTTATGAATTAAACTTTGCGTGACACTTTAACGTTAAATTGTGACCAAGTTCCTTCAAGTTAAAGGAAAAATGCATTAAAGCGTTGTTTACACAATGTTTGCGCGACAGTTAGTGAAAAAATTAACCATTTATGCTAGATGGCTCCAAATATTTACAGAAATTAGTCTTTTTTTTTCTTCGATGAAGTGGCTCTCAATTGACCATAATAATTGTTTTGGACATACTTGTTACACTCATGTAGAAACCCTGGTTAACGTATGGCCGAAGCAGTACTTTCCACCCGGAACAAACTGAGCGGAATGGCTCCGAGGTAACGTGTGAGGCTTGTATTCAGGAAATCTGAGGTTCGATTCCCATCGACTGCCTACTCTGACTTTGGGTTTTTCGTGGTTTTTCTGGTCAGTAAGTGAATGCCGCGTGGTCCCTCATCTACCATCAATCATTCCTCTCATTGTTCCTTTCATTTGGTTTCCTTCCCACCCTTCAGGTGTGCCAGGTTTCATGATGTACGACGTTACCGGACAGATGGCGCGGATGCTTACTCGCAGAAAAGACTACTCCTAATGTACGCTAGAGGGCTGCTTGGTCTAAGGGTCGTCAGCTCCCTCTCTAGTCAGCTCCAGCAGTGGGACGGGTCTTCGGGCCTGGAACTGTTAGGGACGTCTGCGAGTCTGTATTGCGGTATGCAACCTTCCGTGGTTCCTTCACTTCATTCCTCCCTCCTGTGTGTTGGTAGCCACAATAGATCAATATAGGTCTAAGTGCGCGAGATGTCCCTTTTCGTACATAACCTATACTATAGCTATCACAAACCTAAAATTGTACTAATTTACCTGTTTTAGATATTTTTAGGTAATGGGCCACGCACCAGTATTCAAAATCAGAAATAAAACTCATCATCTGATTAATAAAATCCCATAAATTCGCACTTTTATGACCCTCATTTAAAAGACATGTGCTTAAGAAAAGGTAACGGTGAAGGGTATACACGGAGGGTGACACCTCGCACATTGCGACCTACACAGTTCTATTGTGGCTAGCACCCTCTAGGAGGCAGGAATGAAATGAGGGAGCCGCAGGATGCCACAGGGCCGCAGTCAGACGGGTCACAGAGAAGCGCGGAAGTCCCTAACAAATACTGAATCTCTTTATCCCGGTGTCAGGCCCCGAAACTCTGCTTCCGCTGTCGTGCAAGTGTCCCCAACTGTGGAGGACAGCGAACGCCCAACGACACCTAGTGCCGAGAACGGAAGTTACAATGCGCAAGCATCCGCGCCATCCATCCGGCACCACTTAACATCACACGCCCGAAAGCACATCTGAAAGATGATAAAGAAGTTAAATGAAGCGAAGTTGTGGAAAGTATGCAATTAAGAACCCCAGCATTCGCCTAAGTGACAAGAGGAAATCACGGAAAAACCCATGTCAGAGTAAGCGGTCGCCGGCGATCGAACCTGGGACTTCCCGAATGCATGTTGCACACGTTCCCGTGGTGCCATCTCGCTCGGTGACATATAGCTAAATGTTGTGCTTTAAATTAGCTTATAATAATACCATTAAAGGAAAACCTTTTAAGTTCATGAATAACGGAAAATTTTAGAAACAATTATTTCAGAAATATTTAGTTCTAAACTGCACAACATAAACGTTTCATATTTTTCAGGATAGTAAATACAATTACCATTAAGATACTTCCGAGATTTAAAATGTCACCCCGTTGTTGTGACGTCTCTTTCACTAACAACTGTGAAATTTTAAAACCTGTTCTATACACTTAAAATATTACTCTACAACGCTCGAAATTATTACAATATAAGAACTTGAAATATTGACCTTGCCTCACTAATGAAAATTTACCCCCACCGGCCCATATATTAAAAATCTATCAGCGTTTATAAGAATGCGGCGCTGAAAGGCAATCAAAAGGCATGAATTCTTATGCAAACCAAGGGTTTGAAACGCTTTGAAGTTCTCTGGAATTAACCTTTCCAATTTAATAGAAAGACTTCCCCCATAAAAGAAAAAACACCATACCCCAATACACTTTCAGTTTTAACACTGGCTTCTGTATTACAGAAAACAAAATAGAACATTAAAAAGAGTTACCTGTATAGCAATGTAATATTTTAAGCTACTGTAATACTAGCTATCTACTCATATTACAATAACGACAGTTTAGTAACACGCTTTTATTGAACTCAAAGTGAGTACGTGATAGTATTAGTTCAACAATATTCACTTAATTTCATTTAAATAGAACGGGCTTTTAACCAAAGGAAATCTTTATACCCCAACTCTTTTTATAAATTATTTCATGAACCAACTCTATAACATATTGTAAATCAGCGGCTATGGCCCAAGCTTATCGGGAATTCGGCCCTGACGGATTGGCAGTTAGAGAGACAAACACACACTGTAGCACTCTCGCCCAGTGTAAACACAAGTGCTATCGAGAGATAACTGATTCTTCTGTAAGTTTCACTTCTCTCCGTGTCCAGAACATTCTAGAATATTATGTGGAAATTTCTAACGACTATATAAGCGAGCGGTCTTGCGAAGAAGTAAATTAGTTGGTGAGTTAGTAAATGCGCTTCTGATGTGACATCAAGTGCGGTTCTACAAGCGAGTTTGTGACGTATTGTCCATTTTAAAATTAGATTGACATCGCAACTAAGAACACCGCAATACTCGCCGTATCACGCCACCCCTTCTACCGTCACATCCTTCACTGCCTGGAGTGGAATTCGTCGCTACCCCGTTTTCATCTAGTAGGAATCGATTCATATGTACCTTTAGCCAATCAGACACGTCAGAAATCTCCCCTACGTGGAGTAAACCACGTTCTAGGAGTTGGTTCCGCTTTACTCCTATGAAAACCTTTTTTTGGATGTCGGTCTAATGTTAAAATTGATTATACCCTGAATGCTGCTTCTACGAGAGACTAGAGACGTCTTGTGTTCGATTTCCTAGCGAGTGAATCATCCGAAGAAGAGGCTGCTTTGCGCGTACTTCATTAAGCTGCTACTTCGCGAAGTAAAATGAAGTAACAGGGAAAGTTGAACTAGGCAAAATTAGTGAAATGAGAGTAAGAACTTGTTAGACACTGAACACAACTGGAGCCAGTCACAGTATAGTTAATATGGAAAAAAACTGAAATCCTTGATAAAGTGTTTGGCGAGTGACTACTTAAGTTCACATCGCTAGAAGTACTCCATCAACCACTGATAAATTATAACCGTTGTAAAACACAGTAAGGAAGTATTTAAACCAGCAATACACGTGCATTGATCATGACGTTGTCACACAAATGAAATATTACGAACAGAGGAAACAACGGAGCGCACGCGCCCCTGAGGAAGGAAGAACGAAGAGAGAATGGGAGCGACGGAGACTTGAATAACTACAATGCAGGAACAGATACTTGCTGGCCTAGACGAGACTCGCTTAAACATTATACAGGATGGAAGGTACTACTTCGTCCAGAATAATGTAGCTAATACATGCAAGTGTAAGAAATATAAAATACTAAGGTTCGTTTCGGTAGGTTTAATCGTTTTGTGAAAATGTACATTTTTTCGATAATGGGAATAGTCCTGGTACATGCCAGCGACCTGTGTTGTACTGGACCGGCGTATGCTTCGCAGCAAGCTTTGCCCTCAGATGTAAACAAAACACACGCCCATTGGGTTTACCGTACTGCTGAAGCGGCCACTGTCTCGGGCAAAGGGAAGAATATGTAAATGACGGAAAGGAAAACATAGGGCATGAGAAACCACCTCAGGATTCACCTACGACCAGGGAAAACCACGAAAAATCCTAAGTTAGAATGGTTGGTCGACGGGAATCCAATCGGAGACCATACACGTTACCGTGGAGCCATATACAGCAGTATTCTGCATTTCCTAATGGAAAGAGAAAGCCAATTGCTGATACAGCTCAAATTATACCATAGTTTCGGAAGGCTTCTTTTTTCCCTCTTTCATAGAAAATAGCGTTATATTATACCAAGTTCAATAAAAATATGTAATCGTTTTAGTACATATCCTATAGTTTTAATGTTAAAACTACACAGCAAGCATAAAACGTCGCGCTAAAATTAATATGTTTACTACTAGTGGTTGAGCGGAACGTTTGTAATAATACATGAGAGAGAAATGTGAAGGGAAAAAGCAAAGATCTACTAATGAAGCTAAAAACAGAAATGTATGCCGGAGTACAGGAAATGCAAAGCTGAGGGAAAAAAAGAACATATAGGGGAGCTGATATCTCTGCTACCTCCATACCACTGATGTACGAGGAATATTAATGTGAGGGTATAGAAACACAATGCCCAGGTTAAACAAATCCAAACTAGGAGATTAATACTTCTGGAATCTTAACGTGTGCTGATATAAATATATGACTATGAAATATTAAACTATAAACTATGCTTCCATATAGATCTTACGTGAATCTATGACAGAATTTATTTTAGTATAACTTGAATTTAATTTGTCATCTCCTCTGTGTCTATTATTACTAGTACTAGTTTTTACACAGAAATTTTAATTATTAGGGATCGGAAGTTGTGGAAAAATCCTCGTCCTTTCTAGTACCTGAAGACAAGGCACGACATAATAGATATTCATTATGGATCATTACAGGTTAGAAAAAGGTGAATTTTATTTTTCCATTTCTGTCTTTTTCAGTATTTTTAGGTTTAACTCTAGCATTACCAGGAGGGGGTACTTTATCTCCATCTTCTATTTCAATTCTGCCTTTTAATCTTTTGATTAAAGGCATGTAACTAATGCTTATGCTCAGTCACTGTTTCTACTACTGAATTACATAATTGTTTTAAAGTTTTCATTGTTGGTCCTTTTGAGACACAATGAAATGTCCAGGTGATCATAAGTGCTGCGTCATTGTTATAATGCGGTTCATGTAAAAAGGAATAGTTAAACAATGTTACATTTCCTTTATAAATATAATAAGATATAATACCCAATTCTAAAATAAATTGGTTTTAAAAATTGCCCAGACATTTTGTTACCAGTGGTGGTCACAAGGCACCCCACCCCGTTGGTATTATAACTTCTGTAATAAGGATTGGCATAATATCTAATGTGATTCATGTAGAAAAGTAAAAAAAGGAATTGTTAAACAGTGTTAAATATTACCTTTACAAACATAACAAGATGAAATATCAAATTTTAAAACAAAATTGTTCTAAAAATTGGCCAGACATTTTATTACCAGTGGGGGTCATAAAGTGTCCCCACACTTATGGTATGAAATTACAGATTAGTTCATACGTGTAGAAGAAAACACATGACTGGCATTTGGTAGATCTGCGGAACCTAGCGAAATGTGGCCAAACATTATACAGTACTTCAAACATTTATTTAAATGTATGCTTAATTATTTAATTTCATTAGTGGCTACCATTATGGAAAATTAAAACAAGAAATCATTTTTTTTTCAGTGACAGCCAAATTATAATTTTCTTTCTTTTTTTCCCTTGACACAGACGATTTTTTTTTTACAAGAACAACTCTGTGCATTAAATTTGCTTATTTATTTTTGAAACCTTTAAATCTATATTTTCTATCCCGAAAGATTGACAATTGTTGTAAAGAAGTGTCTTGAATTTCAAAACTGATCGTTCCAAGTCACAAAGTAAGTTCAGCATAATTATAGCATGGAAACGTCACTCACACTCACATCAATGGCTTTTTCACGTTGCCCACCCAGCACATCTGAAATGTTAAACATTATGTTAAATCCACTATTATATTCGAACACCTACCTACATTTTCTTTTATGTTCCACTGCGAAATCATAACTTTATATGACTTCCCAACAACAGAACACAACTAGAACGTTGTTATAACTTCTGCGAATTCACAAATGACTAATTGACTATACAGTCAACTGCAAGTATCAGTGTGTGGACTATCGGTGTGTGAAGCGATAACAGGTGCTTAATCAAGCACATGGCAGTGGAAAAATTGTCCGTTCTTACCTAGTGGGGACTCATGTGGCTTGAGAAAGCAGGATGTTTATATAGTTGTCTTCTTCCAACTGCAGGAATATTATAGATGATATATCAGTTCTTCCAATAACGAATAACAAATTTCGACATCTGGCCTTGTAATTGAGCTCTAAAGAAGTTGCATGGTGACTTGTTAAAAATAAGTGTGACTTTATGTAAATGTGTGAAGATTATTTTAAAAAAGGTTTCCTTTATGCGATTTTTGTGTAATTTATATGAATATCAAAAATATTTATTTATATAAAGAATCCAAAAATATACGTTTTATGTGCAACAAAACTTAAAATATTTGCTCCAGTGGGAATATCCAGAACATTAAACTCAGTTTTAAGTTCATATTAGGGCGCAAACAGAATATGTATTGACCTAGAAATCTGAGCCCTACTCATTATGATACATATGGCACCTTCATTTCACATACTTCAAACTTGCTTAGTACTTTTTGCCTCCATTATTTGGAATACATCAATACATCGACTTCCGAAGCTTGCCCGTGTGCATAAGTGCCTTTGCCACTATGAGACACAAAGTGCATGGATTATTTGTGCCACTCTAAATGCACAGGAAGCCATCCCTTTATTCAGCAGCTCTATCGTGTGTATTATCAAATCTAAACAAAAATATCACCTATTTTTAACTCAGGATACTGTTTACTGGTACTAATTTCGAAAGTCAGTAAGTGTACAAAATGTAGCTAGAAGGTAATTTCCTAAATATCCTCATTAGAAGTCTAGACTTATTAATACATAGGGGAGATTAAAACTGAGAAACAATTTAATGAACTTCTTGTCGTAGGGAGTGGGCTCAGAGCAATTCGGCACTGTAATTTCCAGGCCCAAATTCTTTCACTTCCAATATTCTCTTTCTTTTAATGGAGAAAACCTCGTTCGAGGAATCTGGTGGCATCGAAAATGGGATCACCGCCCATTGTGAAAAAGGGCGATAAACTGGATACTGCAATGAGGTCCCACTTCTGAAATCTGCCAGGAAAAAAGGAAAAAAACAGAAGCCTAGAACTTTATTGGAAAGGGCAACTACTTAAGACAATTATTCCGACTCGTGGCGTATGGCACTGACATTAAAAGTTTTAAAGACTAAGTAAAGAGCCTCGTGTGATTGGATAAGTATTTTTAGAGTTAACAACAGTCTAACGATTAAGAGTTGGAAAATTGGACTCGAAAGAATGTAGGAATCTATTTGGTTAGGATTGCATTTAAATACTTTAAAAAATAAACACATGCAAATTGCACGCTAATTGTATGTATTTAAGTAACAGGCAAAGAGGTTTTTAGTGGTCGAGTTTAGACGCTTATGTACGTACGAGGCACAGTCGAGATAAAGACCTTTAGGTACGTGTTACATAAGTCCACTTCTCTGTTTTGTAAAAGATCCGTAAATATTTAAGCACTATGTTGCAAAATATAATTTCTTAAAAAATTAACTTGGTTTTCATATTTTATCAGAATGCTTTCATGTGACTTGTGGGTATGTATGAATTAGGAATGGAATGATAAACCTCCGGGAAGAGATAAAGCAGTGATATCCAACCTTGTCTCTTTGGAGAAGCTTGCATAATTAGCTGCTATTCCCACCACCTCGTTCAGGCAAAGGGTGAATCATGCCTGTGACATTTAGACTCACAAGCAGTCAGTATCCTGTGACCGACATAAACAGGCGATCCCATAGCAGTTTTTAAGTCATACTTTGAATTTTCTGGGAATGTCCTCAGAAGACCTCTTCATTCTGGATGACTTTTGCATAAATTGTAAACAGTAAGAGACAAACAAAAGCTTACTAAATAAAAAATGTGGATCTCATTAAAACACATACTTTATGTCAAATACCTCCTTGTTTCTTTTGATTGAACCATTTCCGAGATATTCTGTACTATTTGATTTAATTTGCGAATACTCATGGTTTTCTCAAATACGAACATATTATTTGTTTTTTATCGTTTGGTCTGGCAAAGAGAACGGAATTTCAAAGGCATCACATAGTAACCAGCTCTTAAAACACTTGACTACCGCTTAAAGCCTACTGTGTTCCCATACTCTTTTGCACTTACAAGAAAATTGGGAATAAGGCACTTTCTGAAAATTCTTATGTCGATTAAAATGAAGTAGATAGAGAAATAAGCAATTTCCTAGAATAGATTGTATAAGAGTGAGTATAGCTCCACATATATTTACGAACAGATTTTTTCCAAATTGAACTATACTAAATGTCTGTATCGCAATAGATTATGCGGCGATCTCTTGGTGTATCTTCTAAGACTATGCACCTCGACTTTGCCGCCAAATATTGATAAACCTCTTAAGCGAAAGCATTACGAAGAAGTTCACTAATGAACAGATGTTTATCGCATAAGATTTGAAAGTGATTTCGTAAATTCAACGCAACTTACCTGTAACCAATCCGCCAGTGCAACACAATGTACGTCCGAGTGTTAAAGAATGGCAAAGTCCGCGTAAAGTGGAAGGAGGTAAATCCAACCTCTTCTCTTTCGCAAACGTTGGAAATCGCTGAGATAAAGTAAGAGCGGTCAGATCTAATGATGGCAGGCGCTGCTCAGCGATATACCTAACGTTTTTAGATAGACTATCACTGGCCGAGGGCACCTAGGTATATTGCTGTCCAAAGAGAGTACAAGTCGGAGGTATCAATACGAGAAAACATATAGCTCTCTCTTCAAAGCACATCCATCGCAATTACCGCAGAGTATCGTGCATCCGGCTCGCCCTGCAAATGCAGTATATACTTCACTCTGCCAACCTAGGAAAACCACAAGAAAGCATATACCCGGCTTGTCCGGTCCAAAGGGAGTTGAACTAGTGAACCTCTTACACTGCCGCCTGGCTATTCCGAACAGTTATGAAGAATCATAGTCCGAGAACTATTTTTACACATAATGAAGTTTAAGTGGAAAGAGATATAGAGAGCTAGAAAAATAAATTCTGTGTCATTAAATCATGATATAAACATGGACAGGTGTGCAATGTTTTCAAGGAATAGACTATGGCAAACTTTGAATATTGTAAATGAAGAAGCAATATTAAGCTTACATGTATGAGGGTTCACGATTACTGAAATCATGTTTCATCAGATGATTCCGCTGCGCCAACATCCAAGCCTTACACAGCATATGTTTTAGATCCTAATGGTACTGAGGCTTAAAATATTCCATAAATTCAAGAAAAGCTAAGGCTCATTGATTCATCCGATATGCAGCGCTGAAAATGGAGTGTGGCTTAAGGCAATGAATATATTATAACTGATCAAACTGTATTTCCACTTTCGGTTTTGCTATGAAGTTATTCTAGACGCACTTCACGCTGCTTCCAGAGAACTTGAGCAAATGCTAACATCCTGTTTACCATACAAAACATAACTTGTATCATGGTTACTCGAAGCTAAATTTTCGACGTTTCAAAAAGAAATAATGTAAAATTGCCATTAAAGATCCTGAAACATTGCAGAGTCAGGATCCACCTGCGGTTTCAGATCTATGGTTATTCAAATAAGTACTAATCGCAGACATTTTCTTAAGCGCTGTATCCCTAGTGCTTTGAACGGTTCGAGTCATAAAGTAATAGACTAGAGAGCTAAATAGTTTATTGCTCATGAGGACAACATGCAATCCAAAAGTCGCATTACACAGGGATTTCATGAATATTGTATTTATTAGAATATACGCTAGGAGTTGCAGTTGTCACTATATTTTGCTATTGTGACAAAAACGACAAAGAATCCAGTCCAGTTATGTTTTCTATAATTTTATAGTTCTCTTTTACTGCCGTTAACAAAGTCTATAGTCCTTCGTGAAACTACACTTACAACTGTTTTCTTCTGGTAACCTTGACTCACTCCTTTCTGTCTTTTATCACTTTATGTGTCTTTCAAACACTAATTATGACGATACATTTACTTAACGTTCATCAACTGCTTCGCTATCTTCCTTCACGACGCGCCGACCGTACACACGCAGCTGACACACACAAACACACACATACACACACACACACACACACACACACACACACACACACACACACACACACACACACACACTAAAATTAAAAGCTGACTGACTCCCATCTGTAATTCACTACTCTGCTCGTTGCCTCACCTCCTTAAATAGGAGGATGATTTAACAGAGAACTTTGTCGAACTTCAACAAATATGCCGGTCGCCAGGCACTTCTCTAATAACCTCGAAAACCCCTTTTGTTTCTCCGCTTTGATTATCACGTGTTCGCAACAGTCGCTCGAGGCAGCCTGACCGTGAGCACATTTGTTGCAGGCACCACCAGTGCTGTGGGGCAGCCTGGCCCCAAGCCTTTGCTGTTGCCGCAGCCGTCGGCCGGCGTCACAATACCTTTTAGCGGTTTCATACCATAAAGAACAAGTAAAATGCTTTCTCTAAGCTAAGTGCAGTTGGTACATTATTATTGCTGCTTTTGTTGAAATTATAAATTCGTGAAGAGAGAGGGAATAACCTTTCATTCGTAAGTATAATTATCAAGACTCCACTTAAAGCATATTGAATATTAACAATGAATTGTACCGAATATTAAACCCAGATTTTAAAATGCTCAAACTGAACTGAGAGTGAAGAAGTGCACTTGTTCATCAACAGCTTAAAATTATGTTGCTTAGAAGTCCTCTGACCACCTCCGTAGCTCAGTTGGTAGCGCGCTTGCCTCTGGCGCGGAGGACGCGGGTTCGATCCCCGGTACCAGCATGGGGATTTTCCCTCCGCTGAGAGGTCTAACACGGGGTGCACTCAGCCTCGTTAGGTCCCGAGGGTACCAACTGATGAGCTACTTGATGGAGAAGTAGCGGCCTCAGGTCGCGAAGGCCGCATAACTGGCCGGGAGGGCTCGGTGCGCTGACCACGTCGTACCCTACAGCACTGCACCCCACCAATGACGCCTGTAGTGAGCAGAGGTGGGGGATGCAGCGGCTGGGCGGCAAGCCAAGGCCCTTCCTGGGCTGTAGCGCTAGGGGTTTAGTTTTTAGTTAGATGTCCTCTTTCCTAGTGCTTCTTAAGGAATACTTGCTAATTTTACTTTCCTTTCGCAGTTTTCCAAAGTGCAAGCAAGGCAAAAAATTTGGATTTAAAATATACAAGGGAGAATTTTATTCATTCAGTTTTCTATAAAGCATGCCTGTAGATGAGAAGTCAGCATGTCGACCACTCAAATATAGGGGAAGTCTATTCCTCTTTGTCCTCACAAGGAAGCACTAAAAATTTAAACTTGAAAACTTGTCACAAGATGCAATATATCCTTAGGAAATGTAAAACAATACATTAAGTCTGCTTCTGAAGTAATTAATCTCTGTACACCTAGAACTGGAGAAGTATTGCATTCCATCCAAGAATTTGATACCGAGTATCAAATAGTGTATTTGATACATCATAAATAAATATATTGAGGTCTCTGGAATTTAGAAAAAGAAAGTCCAGGTATAAATCTGTGTGTGTGTGTGTGTGTGTGTGTGTGTGTGTGTGTGTGTGTGTGTGTGTGTCTGACTACTACCAATACTACTGGTAATCCCATCATTTACTACCTCATTAAGTACCAATAAATAAATAAACAAATATACAGAGAGATAGACAAATAAATAAATAAATAAATGAGTGAGTGAGTGAGTGAGTGAGTGAGTGAGTGAGTGAGTGAGTGAGTCAGTGAGTCAGTGAGTGAGTGAGTAAGTAAGTAAGTAAGAGTGGGTAGGTAGGTAGGTAGGTAGGTACGTACGTAGGTACGTAGGTAGGTAGGTAGGTGGGTGGGTGGGTGGGTGAGTGAGTGAGTGAGTGAGTGAGTGAGTGAGTGAGTGAGTGAGTGAGTGAGTAACTAACTAAATAAATAAATAAATAAATAAATAAATAAATAAATAAATAAATAAATAAATAAATAAATAAATAAATAAATAAATAAATAAATAAATAAATAAATAAATAAATAAATAAATAAATAAATAAATAAATAAATAAATAAATAAATAAATAAATAAATAAATAAATAAATAAATAAATAAATAAATAAATAAATAAATAAATAAATAAATAAATAAATAAATAAATAAATAAATAAATAAATAAATAAATAAATAAATAAATAAATAAATAAATAAATAAATAAATAAATAAATAAATAAATAAATAAATAAATAAATAAATAAATAAATAAATAAATAAATAAAAACCTGCAACAATAAACCCTGGCACCTAATTACATAAAATCAAGGTTACATTTCGGATCCTTAATCCTGTATTTAACTTTTCAAAAATATTTACAACAAATTTCTACAATTTATAAAAACCTAAAATTTGCACAACAAACATATAATACACAACATAGTGGAAACAAAACTTTATACAACACACACACACAAACACACACACACACACACACACACATACACACACACACACACACACACACACACACACACACACACACACACACACAGGGAGGAAGGGAAGTCATTGCATTCCTTTTAATGTGCTTCATAGAAGCATTACAAACAAAAACAGTCGTATAGCATTTCGTTCTTTGATCAGCTGATTTCGAAAAAATAAATGGTTTTTATTCCAAATTGGAAGTGTAATTCCACAAGAATGTAAGAAGATAACAGTTTGTGACTTGTAAGATGCGTAGAGTAAGTTATTTCTGACATAACTTTGGTAGTAATTATGGGACCTCACATAGGGTTTCGAAATAATTGATCACTTAGAAGACGTGAAGGAATTCTCCAAGCGCCTTTCTCAGACGCGGGGTATGTCGACAACGTTGCGTTGAGTTTGGTCAGGGTATTGACCTGGTTTCCGGATGTAAACACTTTCCCATTCGTCTGATGTTTTGGCAGGCAACGGTTGTCATTAGCCTACACGTGGAAGGAGACGTTCACGAAACGCTTGGTAGCAGTGGTGACACGTGTTTGTTTATGTACTGAACGAGTGAAAGTGACAATCAGTAGTGTCGGCAGCTTGTTTCCAACAAAACGATCTCCGTAGGAAATGGTCAGAGACAAAAATGTAAGATACAAAATGTGCTCCAAATACCGAGATCTACCACTGATTTAAATTAATGTAATGACTTCCCTTCCACCCGGTATGAATCCTCTGAATTTTTGCTTCAGGGGAGATGTGAACAGCAGGATCTACAAAGCAGCAATCGAATCTTTGAGAGAATGCATTTATCTGGCTGCGGAAGAAATATGCAACAATGAGGGTGTTTTGTTAGAGTGCGACGTAATTGGTTAAAAAGGTGTGAGGCTTGCAGGTGCGCAAATGGTGGACATTTTGAATAATACCTGTGAAGTGGGTGAACCATTGGATTCATTGCCTATTCTTTTGCTGTCACCTTAAAAATATCATTTGGTACACTTTGTAAGAGCCTAAAAATGTACCTTTGTGTTTATAAGTCAGAGAGATGGTTTGGTTTATTAAATTATAGCAGTATCAGCTGCGAAACGATTTAAGTTTGACGTTGAAGGAAATGATAAACAATATCATTAGATTGTGAGTTTAGGTTACAGTATGCGTTACTGGAGAATTCAGATGTTCTTCTTTATTACGATGTAGCAGTCACGGCATAGTATGTCTTTATGTTTATGGTATGCTTATGTTTGGTAGCAGTAGTGACGCGTGTATGTTTATGTACTGACCTAGTGAAAGTGAAACCTGCAGTGTTGCCAGCTTGTTTTCGATAAAACTGAGAAATGGTCAGAGACAAAAGCGTAAGATACAAAATGTGTTCCAAATACCGAGATCAATCCCTGGTTTAAATTAATGTGATGACTTCGCTTCCATCCTGTGTATATACATTCAAATAAATTTAAGCATGTAACAATAATTTAATTATATTCAATTCATTACTCTTTTCTTTTGAAATAATATGATTCATCGAAGCAAAAAAGAACATCTACTAATAATACCAAAAATAATAAATAAACAAAATTACCATATATATATTCATATAATACTTTATAATTCATATAATATTATATATTTTTAAATATTTCAATAAACTTCGTTTAAAAAATTTAATTTAATTTAACAGAATATTCATAATTTATTCACCAAAATAAAATAACATCTCAAATTAAAATTCCAAAACTATCTAATCAAACTGTTCCAAATTTTGTAACTTATAAATAGTTTCATATACTGATATTAATACATTTTTTAAAATTATTCCTAATTCATAAAACCAAAACAGCCAAAAAAGCTTCCAATTAACATACCCATAATAATGATAATAATAATAATAATAATAATAATAATAATAATAATAATAATAATAATAATAATAATAATAATAATAATAATAATAATAATAATAATAATAATAATAATAATAATAATAATAATAATAATAATAATAATAATAATAATAATAATAATAATAATAATAATAATAATAATAATAATAATAATAATAATAATAATAATAATAATAATAATAATAATAATAATAATAATAATAATAATAATGATGATGATGATGATGATGAAGATGATGATGATGATGATGATGACGACGATGACGACGACGACGATGACGATGACGATGACGATGACGATGACGATGACGATGACGATGACAATGATGACGATAATAATAATAATAATAATAATAATAATAATAATAATAATAATAATAATAATAATAATAATAATAATAATAAAAATAATAATAATAATAATAATAATAATAATAATAATAATAATAATAATAATAATAATAATAATAATAATAATAATAATAATAATAATAATAATAATAATAATAATAATAATAATAATAATAATAATAATAATAATAATAATAATAATAATAATAATAATAATAATAATAATAATAATAATAATAATAATAATAATAATAATAATAATAATAATAATAATAATAATAATAATAATAATAATAATAATAATAATAATAATAATAATAATAATAATAATATCATCTAATCCAATTAACCAAAATAATTCAAATAGATAATCTAATATAATATCTTACGTTTACAAATATTATTTTAAAATACCCACCTAATACATAATAAAATTTTACCAAATGTATTTACAAAATTTTATAATTCAAAATTCAGATAAATTTCATTTATAAATTAATTTGATAGAAATTATTCATAATTCATCAACCAAATTTGGCATAAAAATGTTTCATTCAGATAACAAATATAATACTTTAACAAAATTTACCAAATTCATATATATTAATATAAATTCTAAATTAAACTTAATTCATAAATAACATTTCAGTTTAGTAACAAATTCAATTTACTACTTATACCAAATGTATAACTAAACATGTAACTTCACAAATTTTCAAAATTCAAATAAAATACTACGGGTAAGTAAGGTCAAATAAAAGTATCCCGTTTTATCCCCCTTTTTATAATGTACCAAAACTGCGGAACCGCAACTCTATTCCCCTAACATCAAACGCAGGCTACTTGCTAAGACCTACATTCGACGAGCAAGATTCAAACTTCAAAGATTCATAATATTCATAGGGTCATATCATATATGATTTGATTTTCATTCTTTGATAAGTATTTTCTCGGAAAGTTAAGTATATATAATCTTAATTTATATGCGGCAAAACAGTGATAAAAGTTTCAGCAAAATTTGTTGAAATTTGAGAAATTCGCAATATAGGTATGGAGTATACTTTCACTTCATATCCAAATAGCAGCATCTCGAGTGAGACAGTTCTGTTGTAAGCGTCTGGCAGCGGTTTCTTATATTCTCCACCACTTCAGAATCCACTTAAACGAAACGCTGAAGCAGTGTGAAGGAACGCGACTTACCTTTTTAAACTACTGTCTCGTAAACTGGGATTTCTTTTTTATGGGCTGGCTTTGTTTTGAACAAGGAAGTGCGTGGTGCTATGTGTTTCCTTGCAGGCTCTTGTTGATACAATCCAGTAAGCTAGAAACATGGCTTGCACAAACCCAGGGCGCCAGTAGTTCGCAACCAGTATTTCCTAAAATACATTTACACAATTTTAGATGATATGGGATATACATAAATACACCATTCTTTGACTTACTGATAGTAAAAGCGTAATGTTTTGCTGGAGTACTGCAATGTTCAAATACTCTTCTCAGTCTGTACTTCTTACGATCTTCTAGTTACCACCTTCTTTGCCACTGTTTTATTCATTTATCTTAAATTTTACTAACACTTTTAATTCCTAGCTATTAATGTTAAAATGAACATTTTCTAACTAACTGTGCAAACTAGAAAGCTGAAACATTTACAGTTTGTAGATGTAATATCCTTGTAATAGCCTAAATAACATTTTTTTTCAAACATCGGATAGTTTTTGAAAAGTAATTTTTCTCTTTTGACATTTTCCCGCACTTTTTTAGTATATATTCATCAAAAATTCTACCAAACGTTAATTATTTTCAAACCCCTTATTTAAGTGTATATAAAACACCAACACAAACAACCCCTTAAAATTAACAAATGAACAACTGATAAAATGTTCTTTGTATGAGGAAAATTTGAATGAGCTCCAAAGCTGAAACATGGAGTCCCTAAATATTGGTTTTATCTCTTCCATTATTGAGAGTGGAAAACTCTGAGAATGTTTATACGTATCTCCTGTGACCAGCGCAAATCGTTATTGGGGTTGTCATTTTTCGACAATGTATTAATATACCGATTTACTCATTTTTCTACATTTTCTAGATTTGGTCTTACTGCAAGACCATAATATATCTGCAGCCTTTCATTGACATCTGTGGGTCTATGCCTTCCACCAACTGTCTTTCCATCACTAAAAACTTTTCCCCTTTAAGAAACCTTCAGTTTTCTTAGTCAACAACCCATCCTCTTCTTGACATTATCCACACATTCCAGTTTTTTCAATTCTCATATTTTCCTTATGTGGTTGTAGTGTTACAACTTCATTATGTGCTTTAGTGTCACTATCTCTTAAGTAGCTAGTGTAGCGCGCTTTGTGGTGCTTTTCAGACCACTATTTGTTTAACTTCTGAAACTTCCATTCCTCAACTAGTGCTACTGTAACTGGCTGTACGAAATTGTGTGCAGTCATTCCCATAATTTAATAATTAACCTATTTTTAGATTAGATATCGAGGTAATTCAAACGACACAATGAATAAAAATCTTCAAACTTTCATAAAAGATAATAACATTTTTGTCTGAAAACCCATTTCGTATCCCTTTATAATGCATATTCTCTACTAAACATTTGTGCTACTAAGGAAACCGACCTGTGAATTTTCTAAAACTCAAAGTACTCTATTGAGCTTTATAAATCATTTACCACACCTTATGTATGTATAAATAAATGTGATTGCAATGTTTGGAGCGTACGAATTAAATCATTCTTGGATTATGAATTTTAAAATACAAATTTAAACCATTTTACCAACAAGTATTCCTTATGGTGTAATTTTTATCATCTTTAAACAACATTTCATATTTGTCTACACTCCTTATGAAGCTATAAAATACATTTTCTGGGAAACATGATTTCGGATTAATTGCTTTTTAAGAAGTAACTTGCTTCAGTTGTGAGTTTTTGCGTTTTCAAAAACTATATACCTACTTATTAAGCATGGATGTCCTTAGTGGCGTAATGCCTTTGTATCAAAACAATAATTGCATAGCAGGTTTTAGTTGCCATATATTGACGGAACTCTTCCAGAAGCTTAATTGCTATGTCTTAAAAATTGCATTATAAGGCGCACTTTATATGCTGAAGTAAGTCTACAATATTACAAACGCGCAAAGAGCACTGGTAAATTCATTCTTAATAACTAATCTAGAATTCTACTTAAGTATTCTTCATAAAATAGTCTACGTTCTTACTTAAAATCATAATTTAAAAACTGATCAACCAGTGTGCATTAAATTTAGCAAAAATGATTCTGGGAACTTCAAAAAGTGTTAAAAATATGGGAAAAATCTCATCCGCACTACGAGGCTCTTCCTCAGTATTACTCCCTCATTTTCACTTACATAACAAAATATTTATAATAACGTTCCCAGAAAAATAGACTATTATTACTATCATCATCATCACCATCATCATCATCATTATTATTATTATTATTATTATTATTATTATTATTATTATTATTATTATTATTATTATTATTATTATTATTATTATTATTATTATTATTATTATTATTATTATTATTATTATTATTATTATTATTATTATTATTATTATTATTATTATTATTATTATTATTATTATTATTATTATTATTATTATTATTATTATTATTATTATTATTATTATTATTATTATTATTATTATTATTATTATTATTATTATTATTATTATTATTATTATTATTATTATTATTATTATTATTATTATTATTATTATTATTATTATTATTATTATTATTATTATTATTATTATTATTATTATTATTATTATTATTATTATTATTATTATTATTATTATTATTATTATTATTATTATTATTATTATTATTATTATTATTATTATTATTATTATTATTATTATTATTATTATTATTATTATTATTATTATTATTATTATTATTATTATTATTATTATTATTATTATTATTATTATTATTATTATTATTATTATTATTATTATTATTATTATTATTATTATTATTATTATTATTATTATTATTATTATTATTATTATTATTATTATTATTATTATTATTATTATTATTATTATTATTATTATTATTATTATTATTATTATTATTATTATTATTATTATTATTATTATTATTATTATTATTATTATTATTATTATTATTATTATTATGATTATGATTATGATTATGATTATGATTATGATTATGATTATGATTATGATTATGATTATGATTATGATTATGATTATGATTATGATTATGATTATGATTATTATTATTATTATTATTATTATTATTATTATTATTATTATTATTATTATTATTATTATTATTATTATTATTATTATTATTATTATTATTATTATTATTATTATTATTATTATTATTATTATTATTATTATTATTATTATTATTATTATTATTATTATTATTATTATTATTATTATTATTATTATTATTATTATTATTATTATTATTATTATTATTATTATTATTATTATTATTATTATTATTATTATTATTATTATTATTATTATTATTATTATTATTATTATTTATTATTATTACTACTATCGTCATCATTATCATTATCATTATTGTTGTTGTGGTTGTTGTTGTTATTGTCCTTTTTTACCATTTTACCCGATTTTAACTGAATGGTCATATTGGATGCTACTGGCAGGCAGGGAAGACGAGGAGGATATAGGTAAATGTGTACTTGACAGACAGAGCTGATATCTGAACGGCTGATGGTGGAGAAGGAATGAGTGTAAGAAGAGACAAATGTATAGACTGGATATGGCTGTTTTATTCTTTGTGCTGCTTTCTCATTCTTCACTTCTTGTTACGGTGTTGTGTTTATTTATCTTTCTTATACTCCTTCTGAGTAACACAATATAGCATAGCAATGCATCATAACACACCTCACCGTTGTTTTGTGTGTTTTAGTGCTATTTGAATGTGATTATCTTGTTTTTTGTTTTTGTACAGAGTTTATCTTACTTTATTATTCTGTTTATTATTAAAACAGATGCTATGTATTAGATTTGTGCGATTAATAGGAGTAAATGTATGTAGAAGGTGGCCCACTTCATCCGGCATTGCGGTAAGTAGACAACCCTTCATGCGTTAAAAGCTGTAGGACGCACCGGGGTAAATCCAGTCAGAGAGACTGCAGTGGCGTGAGTGAACTTTGTTCTGCTTGTAAGAGAATACAAGTGGGACAGAAATTTCCCAGGCTGCAACTATGGTGTTAGCGCATGATAATAGAAAGGAACAGTCTTAGAATATTTTCCACTTCACTTACAGCACTTTATTTTCCAGGGAATAAACTCATTCCTATATATGCTGCTATTGTCTATCATTACGGATTAAAAATTGTGAATTACCGGAACAAAATGATGCAAACATGAGGGCACGTAATGTTACATTATTTCTTCATTTCTTTTTAATGTTATTGCTGTATTTTATTATCTTAGTTATTGTTATTACTTCTTAGTTTTGTTTGTCGTTATTGTTGTTATTATATTACTGTATTATATTATTTATATTGTTTATATTATTAACATTAATATTAATTTTAGTATTATGTTATTCCTATTGGTTTATTATCATTATTATGCATCTCACTGTTGTTTTTATTGCTGTTTTGATTATGTTTACCATCATTATTCTTATTATTATTAGTAGTAGCAGTAGTAGTAGTAGTAGTAATAATAATAGTAATAATAATAATAATAATAATAATAATAATAATAATAATAATAATAATAATAATAATAATAATAATAATAATAATAATAATAATAATAATAATAATAATAATAATAATAATAATAATAATAATAATAATAATAATTATTATTATTATTATTATTATTATTATTATTATTATTATTATTATTATTATTATTATTATTATTATTATTATTATTATTATTATTATTATTATTATTATTATTATTATTATTATTATTATTATTATTATTATTATTATTATTATTATTATTATTATTATTATTATTATCATTATTATTATTATTATTATTATTATCATTATTATCATTATTATTATAATAGTAGTAGCAATAGTAGTAGAAGTAGCGGTAGTAATAGCTACTTACCGTAATGCCGGATGAAGTGGGCCACCTGGTATATATACTGTAATTTAAATAAATACACCCATTCAAGTACACAATCATTTATTGACTGTAGTGTATAGAGGGAAGAATAGTCATAAAAGTTCCATTTGTGTTTATGTTTATTAATTACCTTACAGCAGAAGGTCGTATAACATAGTCTCTTTACAGACTATCAAATTTGTCACGGAAAGCTAATGAAAGCTATTTTAAAAGATTCAGCACTGGTAGTTTTTCACTTGTTACATCTTCCGAGCATATCCTCGCAGTTTGAGAGAGCTAATATGGAGAGTATCACTGTGCCCCTAACGCTATCATGAGATGGGAGCAGTACATACCAGTTAGTTGATCCAGGAGGTGTGTTTGCTCTAATCAGCTAATTTATGCTGCTACTAATGTATTCCACTGTAATTCGCATTTGCGGAATCCAATATAATACGCACTTAGTCTCTCCATAGAGGTACGGGTAGGTTCAGCTCATTTAAAGTCAACGGTTTTAGAACGTTATTTAGAAAACAATTAAAAATCATATCTATAAAAAATGTGCATCACTGTTTTAATTCCTTAATTTTTTAGAATGAGCACGACATTTTCAGAAGAATAGAACAAAAGTTCTGTTGAGTGGAGCATTCCACGTGGAAAAAGGCTGAAGAAAACCGCCATAAAGACAAATTTTGAAAATAAAGATCTTTAATTTCAGTTTGTCACCTAGTTGCATATAAGGGTAAGACACCACAATATGAAAAGCGAAAATAAATTTTGAAATTATAGCCTATGAATATAATTTGGATTCGATACCTTAAAATCCATGTTCCCGATTTTTCACGGAATGACAACAAGCTCAGAAGCAGGCGTGGTCCCTAACGTCTCCAGATATTTGATCATGACACCAATGGTAAACTTCACATGCCTCTCTTTGAGGGCTCAACCACGCAGTCAGGGCAGACAGTGTCACAGAGAAAACTTCACAGTCATACGTCTCACCCGCCGTCCACTCGCCTGACCCTTCAATGCAGAAATATTATAAAGTAATGCAACGATAGGTAAGAGGGGACAGGAAAACGAAGCATTATACAAATCTGAATGCTTTGTACCTGTGTACCTGAAACCTGAGCTTTTATCTCTCACTATTCACAACTCTTAGAAGACTTTATTTCTTTTTGTTTGCTGATCCTTCCAAATCAACCTTTTCTTTTCACTCCTGCGTACACCTCCTTTTACTAAACATGCACATTTGTTAGATTAACTGAATATATAATATTATCCATAACAAATGTGTATTAAATATTCACAAAATAACACTCATCTGTTATCTGGAATGGTAAGAATCTTACTCTATGGCGTTTAAAACATCAAATGCCAGCATGGCTTAGCACGTAGACAAAGTAAGTAAATGTTCATCACTATAGGAACCTCTTCTGTTTTGATTCAATACTGGAAACAATGACAGACGATATTCCGAGAATTCTGTATAGAAGCATGTTTTCGAAAATAGTTCCCTCAGAAATAAAAGGAATAATATATATAGAAAATATTGAGACAGAAAAATTTTAACAGCACTTATCACATTCAGAAAGCTCTTTGGGCTGAAAATTCATCAGCATCCGCATCACTTTCTGAAAGAGCCATGCGCCCTATTTTTGCCAGTTTTCGCACAACGCACGTGGCATACATTCACATCAGCGAAGCGAACCTAAGCTCCTTGAGGACTTACTACGCCCCACGTAGGTAAGCTAGAGTAGTTGCCTAAACAGCCGGGCAACTTTCCAAACTTGATCTGTACGTAATGTGCACTTCGGCACATATGGAGGCAAAAACAGAAGGTACTTAAATAAATGCAACGGGGGAGCCAGGAAAGCAGGATTTACTTTTTATTCCACTCACAGTGTTTAATGCCCATCTGTCATAGGGCTTGAAATGAATGAGGAAAACTGTCAAAATAGTCATGTTATGTATGTGTTACCCTTCTTACGTTCTCTTCCAAACCAACATAGTTCGGTGATGCTTTGGCCAAGTGGTTAGACCGCTGCTTTCCAATACAGTGACACGAGACCGTGGCCACTGGTGAAGTGGATTTTGTGGCGAACAAAACGGCGCTTGAGCAGGGTTTCTGCCGGTCGTGCAGTTCCACACAATTTATTCCGCCAATTACTCTATCACCACCTTCATTCTCGTTCCCTTATCTCTCGCCCTATCGTTCAGTGGTACAGTCCTCCATACTGAAGGTGATTGAGTACCTTGTAATCGCTATCTCTTGGTCGATGAACGCTAAGTCGTGGTTAGTAAATCGGCTTACTTCAGTTACCAACTTCACACGAAAAATAACAGATAAAAGCTTAAAAATCGTATTCGCAAATTATTATGAAAAATTATGTACATTACACGTAAACCCCCAGCACAACAGTCCTCACGGGTCAATGCTTACCACCCGGCCACTACGTCCCCCACCTCTGTCCACTACAGGCATCACGATTGGGGTGCAGCATTGGAACGTGGGACATGGTCAGCGCCCCGCGCTCTCCCGGGTGGTTATGCGACCTTCGGAACTTCATCACTACTTCTTTATTAAGTAACTCCTCAATTGGGTCTTCGCGACCTTACGAGATTGATCGTATTTCGTGCCAGACCTCTCAGCGGGAGAAAAATCCCCACGCCGGTACCGGGGATAGAACTCTGGTCCTCCGCGCCAGAGACAGACACGTTACCACTGCGCTACGGAGGCAACACTACATATACTCGACTTAAATGACAACCTGTGAATTTGTTATCCTACGAATCTGACGATCAACCGAGATTGATGCACTAGACTCAAAGCAGCAACAATATGCTCATGATACAATCTAAAACCTCAAATAACTCAGAGCATTTAAATAACGTGATGTTGTCTTTATGAACCATCAAAAATCAATTCTATTAGGGAAAGTACTGTCAAAAGAAAATTCAAGAAAAACATAATGCCTTCAGTGAAAAGGTGCCTATAGAGGAGATATTTTGAGAAATACTTTGACTGCGTTGTCCATGAAATTCTCACAAACAATTATGTTTTAATTAAATAAAGCTAATGTTTAAAACGATTTACAATTAACGAGTTATACAAGTGCTTCATCTTTATTCAGGTCCAAAAATCAATTTTGTTCCGATTACCACAGGAAGAATGTAACTTCTAACGCTAAAACGACACAATGCCTTATCTGCTTCATTTTTGGGCGGAATTGTATTTTATCATGGGTTGAAGTTTCTATTCGAAGCTTTTCTCTCTGTCCCTGGATCAGTTTAAATTGATAGCTCGTCTGTGCGTATATTATATCACAATTTATTGTTTAATATAATCACAAAAATGAAGAATCAAAATTTTAAAAAAAATAAAATATGTCATGGGTAAACATTTGTGTTGCATTAAGGAGGGCATTAAAGTTTTGGAATTTTTTGTTTGTATTATCTCAGTAAATTTTATTCATTTACTAATGTTTCTTTTATTTAATACATTTTAACACTACAAATCTACTACTCTGTGTAGTTTATAACACACTTCCTTCTGAATTAGCCTGTTTTAGTATGAATATGCGAAGGGCGTTCCCAAAGTTCTGGGTCTGCCTTAGAGATTTCGTAAACACAGCTATGTCACTATGATACTTGCTAAGTATCATCTTTTAGATGGCGTGCTATAATGTTTCACACAAGTACGTAAGTACAGGCACTTTTTGTTCCGGTGTGTAAATAAAATTGAGTTATTTTCTGCAAGATGGATAAGTAATGGTAGTTTATTATTATTATTATTATTATTATTATTATTATTATTATTATTATTATTATTATTATTATTATTATTATTATTATTATTATTATTATTATTATTATTATTATTATTATTATTATTATTATTATTATTATTATTATTATTATTATTATTATTATTATTATTATTATTATTATTATTATTATTATTATTATTATTATTATTATTATTATTATTATTATTATTATTATTATTATTATTATTATTATTATTATTATTATTATTATTATTATTATTATTATTATTATTATTATTATTATTATTATTATTATTATTATTATTATTATTATTATTATTATTATTATTATTATTATTATTATTATTATTATTATTATTATTATTATTATTATTATTATTATTATTATTATTATTATTATTATTATTATTATTATTATTATTATTATTATTATTATTATTATTATTATTATTATTATTATTATTATTATTATTATTATTATTATTATTATTATTATTATTATTATTATTATTATTATTATTATTATTATTATTATTATTATTATTATTATTATTATTATTATTATTATTATTATTATTATTATTATTATTATTATTATTATTATTATTATTATTATTATTATTATTATTATTATTATTATTATTATTATTACTATTACTATTATTATTATTATTATTTATTATTATTATTATTATTATTATTATTATTATTATTATTATTATTATTATTATTATTATTATTATTATTATTATTATTATTATTATTATTATTATTATTATTATTATTATTATTATTATTATTATTATTATTATTATTATTATTATTATTATTATTGTTGTTGTTGTTGTTGTTGTTATATTTGAACAATTTTAGTCATGTTGCAGTTATAGTCTGATTTGCTACTTTTTATTCAGAAAATATTTATTTCACATTATACTTTTGTACTGCCAAACTTCGCTTCCTTCTAAGTATGCCCCCTAATGACCTAGTTGTCGATGGGCCTTTAAACATCACTATCTAAGTATGCCAAACTGGAGCATTGTAGATGATTCGATATTTCTTTCAATCATTCCAAGGTGCCGATCTGTTAGCATTATAGTATACCTTGAAAAACCGCTCAGTGTGCATTAAGATGCCGGTAACAAAACAATAATATCGTATTAACACAATATAACTAGAACCACAAAGTCTAAAATGAATGTCTAAAAATACTTGCATCTGTGTATCGCTCAATGCTGCGACACTTCTGGCAGTCTTGCAAAATACCAACAGTACTCGGAAGGTTAAGCTAACAAAACTCTTAAAATATAAAATGGAAACAAGAGATATTTAAAAACTTGGAGACTGTAAGAGACTCTTGGACGCACTACATGCTTGCGTTATTTTTCTATCCACTTATATAAACTCTACCAACATATACTATGTTACTTAAAGGATTCTAGCTTGTTAATCAACGTTCACTTGAAACCCACTCCGGTATGAAGTAAAGTGTGCCCTACTGTATACATCAGCCGTATGAAAAGAGTGTAGAAATCCGAGCAGACTGGGAGATTGCAATAAAAATGAGCACAGCAGACATCAATCACGCTGAGAATTTTGACAAGCGTGCTGAAGAATAAGCGCTCATTCCCGTCTCCTCGGTATAGGCTCCGCATCCAGTTTCTTTCAAAGAGACGTATATGAATGTAAATTAGCGAATCCCTGGTTTAAGTATCTGGAACGAAGAAAGGCAGAGATACGAGAAACATTCATTAAAAAGCATGGAATTATAACAAAACGTTTTCCGCTCATCATAATACGGTGATGAACACGGCGAGATTGTGTTCGCGCCGTTAACATGGGGAAGTGATGCGGTATTCATCACATGAAGCTGAGCTTTGAAACCTTTAGGCCAGGTTCTGCGGACACATTTATTGATTCCTTAAACGCTATTGGTCCTATAACGGACCATCATTTCAAGAACGACCTATTAGGATCGATAAATCACCCTTTGAATTATCCTTCAAAATATGTGGTATACGGGCAAGGTCCCCAAATATGGCCCCTTTTTATTATTGTTTGTAACCTCTCGCATAACGGGCATTAAAACAATGTACCTATGCTTTGTTATACACTTATGCAAGCTTACAATTAGATATAAGGTCACTGTAATAATAACTTGATTCAGAGATTAGCAAATAATGATGAAAAAATCTGACGTGTGGCACTTACGTGACTTTCTCTACTCTTGCACTAACCATTCTTACAAACTCTTATTCCTATGTCTTCTTCGTGTTAGCTGAGATAGCCATTTGTACAAATTAACTTATTGTTCATTTCCTTGTAGGTGAAAGGGGGATAGGGGAATACAGTAGGCTTTGAGCGATAGTCAAATCTTTTAAAACTTTCAAATTCCCTCCTCTTTGAACGGTTAAAATATAAAAAATGAGTAACGATGTTCAATTTGACAGAAGTATTAGTTCTCCAAAACTCACACAAATAACAAGGCATATCTCCGATATGGGTCATTCCACAAAAAAAAAAATATTTAGACATAAATTGTGTATTTTAGCAAGATCTAATTTTTTTCTATAGTAAGATTTGGTGTATCTCTTACGGTTTATCAGTTATGCGGAAGTCATCCAGAGTAAAAAGGACTACATGAACTATAGCAAGAAAATTCAAGATATACATTTTATTTGTCATAAAAATATCTCAAACATATGACATTTTAATGATAATCATTAGAGCCATTTTCAAGAAAATCAAAATTTTCGAGAAATTGTCCATGTAAACGGTAGTTTAGGGTGGAGAAATTTTCTTCAAAACCTTCGTGTGGCATCCTTGGAAGACATTAACCTTAAATACCAGCTTTGGTTTTAACAGAATTTTGGTTTCTGATTTATGCCGTCCACAGGCTGACATACAGACAGACACACAGACACACACAGACACGCACGGAAATTTTTCTAAAACTGCTTTTTTTATTCAGGGAGCCTCAAAAGATGTATTTCCAGTGAAATCTCGACATCGAAATTTTGGATGGAATACAATACTTCCTCTAGATACTATACGTAGTCGAGAAAGTTATAAAAATGTGGCATTTCCTTATTCATGTCAAAAGAGTTCCAAATATGGCCCCTATCGTGAAATATATATAAAGGTGAGAGTAAGATCTGTAAATAGTTAAATACACATAATTTTGCAACAATGAATTAACTTTGGAAAATATTTTCATTTTAACAGTTGCTTTTAAACAAGCAGTGCAAATAAATGCATTTTTACGTGGAATTGCAACATGTTTGGTGTGCACCACCAAGGGAGCCATATTAGGAGAAGGATTTGCTTTTAATATGACGCTTGTTTGCCGAGGTTATGTTTACCCTGTAAGCTAATAAATTGTTCTACGATAAAGCAAAAAAGTCCTGGGATCCTGCGGTGCAGAAAAATTGGTTTATAGTGGTTCTATTTCAAGGTAAAATATCTTTTGTAACAAAAACTTGTCCAAAACTCACTTTAACACTCAAAATTAAGCACCACATTTAGGACTGCCACAAATAAAACTGCTTCTTCCTCGCACCTACCAGTGAGGTGGGGCTGCCCAGTCCCCGAACATCCTTTGTTGTCCGCCGCTGCCGGCATCACAATATGTACCTCTGCTGTAATTAACTTGAGATTCAGGGTCCCATATGTGAAGTTGCATCGTTACATAAGGGGCTCTAATGACCTAGCTGTCGACGGGCCCTTAAACCCACTCACTCACTCGTCACATAATCCTGTGACTGGAGTATTACTTGTTTGTCACTGTCACTGTTGTTTCTACTTGTCACTGATGCAGCGTGTTCGAATAGCAACTGGTAAAGTAACCTATGCTCGCATCCCACACACCGGTTCGATTCTTGACAGGAGTTGATTACAATGTAGTTATTATTGGTGCGACGCATTCCCATACAAAACTTGCTCTGACCAATGGAGCATTTTAACTGGTTTAACAGCGTTGCTGTTCGTTCAGAATAAAAAGTTTTTCACAGACTATTTGCAGAAAATTGAAGTTGTATATTTTATTTGCCAAGTATCCTAAACATTAAACATCTGAATCAAAATCGCTGGAGTAATTTTAGAAAAATCAAAATAGTGAAAATGTCTCCATGCAAACGTTAGTTAGAGGTCGTATCCTTAAATGTTCTAGACTTGGATACCAGGTTTGGGATTCGTCGGATGTTTCGTTTTTCAGTTGTTGTTCACACACACACACACACAGACACACACACAAACATACACACAGAGATACAGACACACAGACGCACATACACCCACACATGCGCAGACATTCTTCTAGAAGTATTTTCTTGAACTCAATGGACCTCAAAACATGTACTTCCCTTAAAATCTTGATATCGAATTCTTTGGTGGAATGCAGTACCTCCTCCACCTCGTATAGGTGGGTTGTGAAGTAAAAAATCTGGTGTGTTGCACTCACATTACTTTCTCTACTCTTGTACTTGCTATTCTTACAAACCTTTATTCCTCCATCTTCTACATGTTAGTCGAGATAGACATTTGCAGAAATTATCTCATTGCTAATCTTCTTGTAGGTGCAAGGGGAATATGGGAACACAGTAGGTTTGAGTGATAGTCAAATCTTTTAAAGCTGGTCGCCATATGAAGGCTTTGAAGTTCCGTTCTCTTTGCACAGCCAAGAGATAAAATAGTGAATAACGAGCTTCCATTTGAGAAAAGTTTCAGTAATGCAAAATTCACACAAATAACAAGGAATATCTCCGAAGTTGTTTACTTCACAAAAAATGCATTTGGACATGAAGTGTGTGCTTTAACGAAATATACACTTGTGTATAGTAAAATTTAGTCCATCTCTTACGGTTTACCAGTTATGCAAAAGTCATCCAGAGTAAACTACATCGGCTATAGCCAGAAAATTCAAAATATACATTTCGTTTACTAGAAAAATATCATAAACATACGGCATTTTAATTAAAATCGTTAGTAATTTTTTGAGGAAATCAAAATTTTCAATGTAAAGGGTAGTTTAGGGTGGACGAATTGTCTTGAACATTTTTGTGTCGCATCCTTCAAAGATTTTAAATTTAAATATCAACCGACTTTTCGTTTTTGAGTTATGCTCTTAACAGACACACACAGACCTTTTTCTAAAACTGCTCCGTTTTTATTCAGGGGGCTTCAAAACATATATTTGCTGTGAAATCTCGATATTGTGGGTCGAATACAATACTTCCACTACTTACTTTACGTAGTAGAAAAAGTATAAATCTAAATTTCCACTCAGTATCTTTTTAAAAAAAAATTTACATAATAAAACTTTATCAACATAATTTTGCTGCCAAAGTTTCGATGGTATGAATATTTAGGAAGTTTAACAATTTTACGTCTTGTAAGTTATAGGGTGTGCAAGTCGGGGAGGAGTAATCAGATAAAGAAGAACAATTCGTACATGTAACCCGGTTACCATGAGGAAAGGTATAGTTCGGATTGCATAACAAATATAAGGAAGAGACACAAGTTTTTCTGGTGGTTTAGCAAAGGTTAACACTCTATTAACGGCTTTCAAAATCTCACATAGCGTGTACATTACACGTAATAGAAGAGAAAGTTGAAGCGAATGTCTCAGAGGAGGCGGGTGTGGGTGAATGGAACCAAAGAAAGGGGAAGATAAAGAGAAAGTGCCAGAAAGTGTGACACAGGACAGAATCCCCATGTTAAAGCAATAAAGCTTGCATAGCTGCAGGATTTAATAGACGGTACTCACACTATTGGTCGAGAAATAGAGAGTAAAGATTAAACACAATTCAGGTTCAACTAGCCTAGCAGAACGGAGATTAGCAACACAAGCGGTATAACCTCACCACCCTATGTTAGTTTACCACCGTTACCAACAGTTTTACTAACGCAAATGGCGCGGTACTAGCGAATTTCACTCAGTAACGGTGTCGAAAATACTGAACATTTAGGTGGGGATTGGCGATGGTATCAATGTGAAAATGGTCTGGAGAACAACTGTTATATACGATATCACTCAAGTAAACGTCAACAGAGACGTCAAATTAGAGGGTTTTTCCTTGCAGTGTAGGTGACAAGCCAAGCTGCGAAACTTTATATGGCACAGAGAGATTGTGCTGGCCATTTCGGTTAATAAATATAATTCTTTTTATTGACATTTATTTAGACCTACATTACGCGCGAAGAATAGGAAATGTGGTTACAAAATAAATTTAAAGTAACAGTTATATAGTCTCCCATCCCACTAAACAAAGGGTACGTTTGCAAGTGATTCTTTTTAGCCGCTAGAGCTACCATTTGTGTTTCAGAAAAAAGGTAATAATAGTGTTTTTGTAGAAATTCTGTTAAAGTTTAGAAAAACCTGAACTTCTTTACTCTCTAAAATATGAGATATTTGAGAGTTATTCCTTTACGGTATTCGTGGAAACACCTTGTATTCTATAATATCCATAGAGCTACAGCCCAGGTAGGGCCTTACCTTGCCACCCAGCCACTGCGTCCCCCACCTCTGCCCACTACAGGCGTCATTGGTGGGGTGCAGTACTGGAGGGTGGGACGTGGTCAGTGCTCCGAACCCTCTCGGTCAGTTATGCGGCCTGGGGCCGCTACTTCTCATCAAGTAGCTCAATTGGTCCCACCGGGAACTAACGAGGCTAAGTGCACTCCGTACCAGACCTCCCAGCGGGGGAAAATCCCCATGCTGGTACTGGGGATCGATCCCGGGTCCTCCGCGCCAGAGACAAGCGCGGTATTCTATAAAATGTGATCAAAATTAAAATGCCTCCCAGCCTCTGACTCTTGTCCCCCTCCCCATTCATCCGGCAATATACAAAGAAAGTCATGGTGTAACAGAGGCAATGGGTAGTAGGTCCAGACATATAATAGCTCTTCTATTGCAGAGGTGGTAGACTGTATTGTGACAAAATGACAAAAGTGAAGTCCAGATATTTCTTTTTCTGTTTCTTCTTCTAACTGAATGCATAACAACACAGTTTTCTTTTACTGAAGTTAGCACAGTCTATAGTCCTTCGTGATATTACGACCAACAGCTGTTGTCTTCTAATCTTAACACACAGTTTTCTGACTTTCAGTTCTCTCTTTATCTCACAAAAACTAACTCTGACGATACGATCACTTAACACTCATTAACTGCTTCACTATCTTCCTTTCGACGCGACACTTCCCTCACGACGACCGTATACACGCACCTGACACACACATGCACACGCGCGCGCACTAAAACTCAAGATTGACACACTCACTCGCGCGCTCCGCGAGCTTTAATATCGGCGATGGTGTAGCTTGCCGGCAGCCAGAAGATTCACGTAGGTTCTAGCAAATCCTCTGTAATGCCGCACTGATTGTTCTCACGTATTTGCTCGTGTGAATGGTGTGGGCTAGCTTGACTGTGACCGTCCTTTGTTGTGCACGGAAGCCGCGTGATGTGGTGTGGAGCAGTTTCCTTCGAGTTTCCTTTGGTGTGCGCCGCGCAGTCGGCGTCACAGTATATTACGTGCGTAGAAGAATTTCGTCACAGAAGTGCGAAGGAGGCCTTTTATATCTACTGAGCCTCCGACCGGGAGGAAGGGATGAAGCGAGGGCAAAGAGTACGACTAGATCAGGGGCGGTAGACTCGGCTGTAGGCGGGGTCCCTAACATTTCCAGGATAAATATATTGTCGAAGTACAAAATATATAATTTGTACTGCCAACACAATAGGAGTATACAAGAAAGAAGTGAAATAATGCTGCAAAATTTCTAAATTTGACAACCGCGATTGTTAAAGCTTCGCGGTGACTGGCAACAAAACAATTAAATTTACTTCTCCTAGGTAAGAAGGTTTCTAAGTTCTCTTCACACTATATCTATGTTATCTCATTGATAATATTGTAACAACACTGATAAAAGTCTAGTCCAGTTATTCTTTTCTCAATCTTAAAAACTTTTGCACAGCAACACAGTTTTCTCTTACTGACGTCAACACAATCTACAGTGTTTCGTGATATTACAACTCACAGCTGGTTTCTTCTTGTAACCTCGACTCACTCCTTTCGGTCCCTCTTCACTTTCTCTGTGTTTCAAACAGCAGACTTGGACGATACAATCACTCGACACTCATTAACTGCTTCGCTATCTTCCTTTCGACGCGATCTTACACACGTAGCTGACACACATGCGCTAAAACTAAAAACTGATTCCCTACTCACCTTACCTCGTCTCCTTATATAGCGGGTATGACGTAACAAGGACCATTCCCGAACCTCTACAAATACGTCGACCAGCAAACACTTCTCGAATAATCTCAAAAAACCCTCTGACGTGCCACTGCCGTTGTTTACAAACGTGTTTACAAACAGTCGCGCGAAGCAGCATGAGCTTGAGCGTCTTTGATGCACGTACCGCCTGTGGTGGGAGGCAACGAGCATTTGCTGTGTTGTCGCTGCCACAATATATTGTGTTCTTCTATGTCTCTTGAAATTAATGCAATGGCTTTCGCAAAAGACTATGTCCGCCAATTGTAGATTACACGATAACATGGTTAACAATGAAATAAATTTGTTAGTTAACTCCGTCTCAGAATTAAAACTCCGTTCAAAAGTTTAGTGTCAATTTATAGCTGTTTGCAATTTCTGGTAAAGCCTGGAATATCAGTATGCATCAGCTAAAATCAAGAACTTGGAAATTTACAAATTATGTGCTGAATTGTAGAGAAAGGAAGTTGTACGGGAGAAACTAAGTAAGCAGCAGTTTTAAATAGTTTGCTTTGTTGTAGCTTACTAAGAGAGGAGCAGTTTCTTTCTTTGGTTCTTATCGTATTAATGCTTTTGGATGCTACGTTGAAGTAATTCTATTAAAAGTTCTTCTCACTCCCGATGACGGAGGTAAAGAGCCGATGCTGATGGATTGGAATGGAGCATCTCCCTAGAGTACAATCGGCAAATGAAGGAGGACGTTTGCGCTCAATGCGATGCTATTTGGACGAACGGTGTGAGCTCACCTTATTATTAGACACCCATTTCAGCTCTCGTTTTCCCTCTAATTTCCTGTGGAAAAGGAAGCTAAGGAATGTTCACAGTCATTGATTCTACATCTGGTTTTACGAAGATTAGGAAGGAAGATAGAAGACGATAAGACACAGGATAGCTAAAGAGACCAAAGAAAGAGGCAAAGAATTCCGGAAAGCTATTTATCCGTTCGCCCTCGTTTATACGGTTTTTCTTCGCCTTTCGCTGTCTCCTTTGCGTCAGTAATAGCTACTTTACTCGCTCGGAGGGTCTCTAACTTTTTCCTTCTTTTGATGTCAAGAGATTGGAAACATTTTTCTGGTCAAACGATTTGTTCATGTAATGCCATAGGCTATTTCTTTGCTCTTCTCCAGAAACTCGAAATGCCCCTATTAAAATGACTATAAGGTCCAGCAAGCTGTACTACAAAGCAAACCTGTGGAAGTTTTTCTCGGAGAGTCGTAATAAGGAGTCACAGTTAGAATGCCAACCAGGTTGAGCCAGCCTACATGTCGGAAATGTCAATATATCTTGCAGTTGAGCATCGTCTGGGACAGAATTGCAACGCTGCAGAAGAAAGAAAAGAATGAGACACAAAGGGGAAGCCATGGACGCTCAGTGGATGATATGTCACGATCCACATACTTCAAAGCTTGCCTTTAAACGTCGACGAACGCAGTGTTTCGATTGACTTTTAGTGTCCGTACCTATGAAATGCCTTATAAGTTATTTATGTATGTCCATCAATCCGGAGGGCCCAGAATTGCAGGTCTTTGTGCCCAGATACTCCAGAGTGTCCCATCTAAAGGAGGACAGCGATTTTGGGTTTCTCCTCACGCATGGATATTTATGTCCGTGTGAAACACAGAGGCAAATAGTACAACGGGAAAAGTGAAAGAAGATAACAAAAAACGGCTCAACATAAATATTAAAAAGTACTACTTAAATCTGGGTAGTGCTGGCCAAACAGTCTTCAGTCGCTTTGGCTTATCTGGTGAAGTAAATAATGTTTTTCCACGATACTGTTCTATGATGCACTTCTCGTTCAGTCTAACAAGGTGGAACGTTTCATTTCCTATACTCAATCCTGGTAGACTAACCTACTTGTGCATGAACTACATTAAATCCTCAAAATTTTGATATAGATTTTTATTACCTCTCATCTGGAATATAATATCTGAGAGTTAAATTTTGCGATTTAAATTTTACCATTTAAGCCTTACCTGGGTCTTCAGTTTATTTTTATTTGTTAATATCTTCTTACGCTTTAATTCATCCGAATCAATTTGAATGCCTCCGTCATTCAAATTGACTGTCACGTCAATGGCGCGTTATAAATAACTGCCTCCGTGGTCGATGGGTCAGCAAGTTGTCTTCTCAACACCCTAAGGGCCCTAGTTCGATTTCCGGCCGGGGATAATGATTTTTCTTTAATTAGAGTTATTCCCTACCCTCCATAAACTCTGAAGGTGTACACGTAAGAATGGATGTGCATGAAAATAAGTGGAAGAAACGACGAAAACCTAAGTAACCTAAAAGTTCAAAGAGTAAAAACACCATAAAAATTGTTCAGCCAAATGCCCCGATATCACCATAACAGTTAAAGGGGGAAATAAAAATGAACCAAAAGAGAACTTCTTAACCCTTCCAAGATCAACCACCAGACGTAGATAAATAATCGATTGACAGAGATCAAGGTTAATATTGGTGACCTCACTATTGTAACCATGCATCGTTTTGAACATTTTAAGTAATTATTTTTATTTTTGTGTAAGTACTATTTACATTATTCTTATCGCCGAAAAAATAGTGTCGTATCCAATTATACACTTGCAGCACTTGTATCGAATATACTACGAGTTAATTAAGAAGAATTTTATGGTGAATTAAAATTGCAATAAGGTGTGTCTGTTTAGCATATTGAATCCATTTGATGATGAGATGTTCTTGCTCTCAGGTTTATGGCATGTAGTGAAAAATTTCCTCGAGTAAAAATAACTTCACTTTGTGGTTGATTAAACCTACGTATATTTTCACGTCTTTAGTTGTTTTTGTTTTGTTTTTTTTATGCTTAAAAAGGTGCTTTTAGTACCACGGCACCGCAGGTGGTGACACTGATGATACATGGAATGAAGATGGAGCACCGGTGGAATGAGATGGCGGGGGAAACCGGAGAACCTGGAAGAAAGCCGCCCCAGCGCCGCTTGGTCCACCATGAATCCTATAGTCTAATCACTCGGCTACGGCGCGGCCCCGTCTTTAGTTGATTTGCTCATACATAATTATGGCCTATGTACAGACATGTTCAAATTATTACTAGACTAAATATTCTTATTGGCCTGATGCTTGAAAATATGTTTTTTGTGGCATACATTGTTAGTTATGACAGCTAAATCATTATGGTATGCCAGAAACTATTACTAAATCTGAGAGCTTATGTAGTATGATTTTAGACAAAAAAGAATTTTTGAAGATAATTCCTCTATCTTAAACTATCCTTTACGTGAAAAATGTTTCGAAAATTTTGATTTTCTCAAGAATGGCTCTAACGGCTTTAAAATGTCATATGTTTAAGATATTTTATGGCAAATGAAATGTATGTTTTGGATTTTCTGGCTCTTGAGCATACAGTACTGTTTGCCCTTGATGACTTTTGAATAATTGCTAAATGGTAAGAGATAGACCAAATCTTACTACAGAAAAAATGTACTCTCGTTAAAACACACAATTTATGTTAAATTATCTTTTTTTTTTTTTTTTTTTTTTTTTTTTTTTTTTTTTTTGTGAGATGAACCATTACTTGTTATTTGTCAAAATTTTGCAATACTTATAGACGTTCTCAAATAGGATATCGTTATTCATTTTTTTATCTCTTGGTCATGCAAAGAGCACGGAATTTCAAAGTCATCATATAGCGACCACTCTTAAAACACTTGACCATCACTTAAGCCAACTGTGTTCCCCTTGCACCTGCAAGAAAATTAGCACTAAGATAATTTCTACAAATGTTTATTTCGATTAACATGAAGTAGATGGAGGAATAAGTGTGTCTGTAAGGATAGTTTGTGCAAGAGTAGAAAAAGTCATGTTAGTGCAATACGTCACTTAACTGATGTTGCAGATGGCAGTGCCATGTAAAATGTTGATTTTTAGAAATTTCTTGATATAATAACCTAGTTAGGTTAGTATAATAATTATTGCCTGGCTGTTAAGGTTATGACAAACGAATAAAACAAACATTTGAAACATTATTCCCATATAGTATAGTCTTCAGTACTGCATTCATGTAAATCGAACTGATTATGGATTAAATATCTACCCATCTAAATGTAACAACAATAAGTATGTTCCATTTAAAAATACAAAAGCTAATCAAAGATCAGTAATTTCCCAGGTTTATTTTAATAAGCTGACCACATCTGTGATTTATGCTTCTCACGTCCCTAATTCAAAGTCAGTCTACTTCTTACGGAATGTAATGTCCCTGATAAATATTTAACTTCACGCGTATGTATTTAATTGTTTATCAATTTAATTAGTTAAAATGTGGAATAATTAAAGGATGAACCGTCAACGCGAATAATAAAACATATTGCTCTCGTTCATTAAATAGTTTGCAATGGCCAAAGCGTCACTTCTCTAGGACTTAGAAGAGTTATATAATTTTTTTCCAGTAAAGCTAAAGCTACATAATAATGGAAGGGCTCCCTAAGCTGGGGCAGAGCCCCGCACATAGACCCGTAAGGTCCTTTGTGCTCGTATATGACCACTGGTAGGGAGCGATGAGGGGAGAGACCCAAATGACCATCGGATCCGGATGAGGGCGGCCTCCCTAACGATTCCAGATAGCACAGCCTGCCCAGCAGTACCTTCACAGATGAGTCTCACACGGAGGTGGGGCACCAGGCAATAGAAACCTTTACAAAGTGCAAGCCACCGCCCAGCCGCAACCCGCCGAACAGCGTTACCTGGTCGTACAACCCTAAAATGGATGAGAAATAAATTATGGAAACAGGAAATTAGATATAGTAAAGTCGTGGCATGAGCATAAACACTCCAGCATTCGCCTAAGCGACAAGGGACATCCCGAAAACCACAAGTCAGAGTGCGCGGTAGGAAGGGATCGAACATACGACTTCCAAAATGGAGGTCATAGAGGTTACCCCTTACCCATCTCGCTCGGTGTTTCTTTCCCGTACAAAATGCATTGGGCGACAATGTCAGAGAGCGGCTACCTGATTGGACTAACTCTTTTTCTAAAAATCTGTCTTACATGATTTACTGTTGTTTGTTAGTGGTTGCTATTTACAAGTATAATGCTCCTGAATTTACATTTGAAATTAATATAATAACACATAGTCTTTGTTTGGACGAAACATCGTTGATTTACAACAGGACGTGCCAAACAACGGCTTAGGGAACCGAACCCGACAATGAAAGGATGTGAATTTCGAAAGATTGCATAAAATTAATACTCCGATTTTTAATTTATGCAGTGTGATGAGCTACTGAATGATAAATACATGGAGGTTAATCTGGTTAATTTTTGCAACTGTTTGTCGAGTGGACATTTCTTGTCTTGAAAGACTTTCCATGGGGACGAACTTTGCTTCAACGCATATCTGAGAACACATTTCATAAATGAAATATGTCAGTTCAAAATATAGATCTGCTATTAGTAATAAGCATTTAGTGTCCGTTGTGACAAATAGGCAGCACAAAATTAGAAATACAAATGTGTACAATTATAGCACAGAAAAGTCTCTTGCATTCCCTTCACAGCATATGAATTGTTATTAACCTAAGAATACTTCATGTAACAGGTTTCAATATGCACGTGCGTGCGTGAGTGAGTGAGTGAGTGAGTGACTGAGTGAGTGACTGAGTGAGTGAGTGAGTGAGTGAGTGAGTGAGTGAGTGAGTGAGTGAGTGAGTGAGTGAGTGAGTGAGTGAGTGAGTGAGTGAGTGAGTGAGTGAGTGAGTGAGTGAGTGAGTGAGTGAGTGAGTGAGTGAGTGAGTGAGTGAGTGAGTGAGTGAGTGAGTGAGTAGGTGAGTGAGTGAGCGAGAGAGTGAGTAAGGTTTAAGGACCATCGACAACTAGGTCATTTGGGCCCGATCTATGAATGGAAGGCTGATAATTTATTAAATATTTAAATGCATCGGTTATAAATAAAGCCACAATTATTAGTCACCTTACCGTGTGCATGGGGCTGTTTCGCTCAGTGCTGATGGCTGGCCTCTCAATCTGAGCGAACACGCTCACGGCATAACCGACACCCCTACACACGATGTGGAATTAAAAGTTGTGGCTTTAGTTATAAATCTGTAAGCCGAGGTTTTAATTCAATAAAACACTGCATTTAAGATGTGTTGTGTTAGGTGTCACGGGGATGTTAAGTAAGTCAAACGTTCCACCGATGATTTGTATCCTTGTGCATGAATATCGAGGAATATGTCATCAGTTATAAAAACATAGGCGGAGCTGTATCAAATTACAATAGAACGAGATAAATCTTCCATAAATATACTAAATCCGTAAACATAATAATTCCATAAATCCGTTAACATCTTCTAGAATCTAGATCACTGTACAATAACTTTCCAAAGAACGAAGGGAGGCTTAATTTAAATTTTCCTTATAAGAATTTGTGCAAGCAGTTACCTGACCTCTGAGCGTTTTAGTTCCCGTAAGCATTCTTCACCAGATAATGCATATAAGTACCAAAGTTTGCTGTTGCTAAAACGAGACAGGTCGGGAATATATATTGGGTCACGTTACTCTGTAATATGCAAGACCTAGCCCATTGATCCCTGAGGTAATTTGTCCAAAGTCAAACTATGCACACATACACAGGAGTCCCAGGTTTGTAGTCCACTTCTTCAAATTATACTCTCGTGACCCTGCATAGTTCATAGACCACAAAGGCGGGTTTGGAGGAGTAAGTACTATAGAACTAGGTAACTAAGTACTAACTAACTGTAACACGTACCTATCCGAAAAGGAAGCGCCAGACAACGTTTAGTTACAGGTTTATCTACCTTATGACAACACAAGGGTAAACCCTTCAAGATTCTCAATTTTTCTGAATGTTTTACTGGATATTCCTCATATTGAATGAAATTAATGTTCAGATTTGTTGTTTTACGTACATGCATAGTAACTAAAATCTTAATTTTAAAATAAACCCCTTCAGTTTGCTCAAAAAATCTCTATCCAATATAAGGTTTCTAAAGCTCTGTATATGTTTTCAATGCTGAGAACCTTTTTGTGCAAAGCAAAACAATATAGTCTAGAAGTTAATTTATTTATGAAAACAACCTTATAATTATGTTACATGGTAAAAATCATAAATTTAAAAAAAAATAAAATAGAAGTATTTTAAATCCAAAATTGTGCTGGGACATTAAAAATCTAAGATAATAAATATTTGATTAAGCATTTTAAATAATTTCCCAAAACTTCCATTGTAGACCATGCTAAAATAAATATAAAAGTAAGGAATTGAAATCTAACTTCTAAGATAAATGTTTTAATGACGTTAAATAACTTAGCCAAATTGTATTATTGCAGTCTGTACATAATGAAACCTGATCACACAAGGACAAATGAGTACCAAATTAAAATAAACTTTCTCTCCTGCAGTTTTGACCAAACCTTTACACATGGCACGAGATACGTAGCTTTCGGAAGAAAGACACAGCAGTTTTAAGACGCCTTGTATACAGTGTGGCTCAAAACAACACCAATGTTGCTCAAGAAAGCAAACAAAATTTTGAACAGAGGTTCATTTCCGGAGATCATCACATTGTTCGTTAAATTATAAAAGGGATTCGATTGTTGTACGTTCTACTTTATTATACAGTCTTTCGGCCACTAACGACGTTACCGAAGAAACAATAAGTTAGAACGCGAACTACGCACTGTGACGTGGCAACGTTTATGCTCAGGAACATTATCAGGAGACTTCACATCCACTTTAGGCTGATGACCAATAATGTGCTTTTCAAATGGGAAGGAGTTTGTCCTTGGGCGTCTCCAGACCGGCAACCAATCGGAGTCCTTCTGTGTTGTCATATTGCTTTCCCCTTAAGTGGGGCTTGACGTGCGCCAAGAAATATGAAGAGTGGGGGTAATGAGCTTGCTACGCTGGGCATGTAAACGTATCTCATTGGCTGCAGATCAGAACTCTTCCCATTTGAAAAGCACAATACATGTATATTAGAACACGAAAACAAACTCAACAAGCATATAGACCTCAAATTGCCCAAAACACACGTTTCCGAACGTGGGTCCACTTTAGAAAAAACAACGTTAATTTCTTATGGCTCTTTGCAAAGAGCTACTAAATTGTTGAAGATAAAATCATATAAAATAACTGTGGCACACGTTCTTCAACCAGGTGATCCTGTAATTAGTCACACATTTTGTGAGTGGACTCTCAATAGTGTATGCAATGGGGAAATTGACTCACATTTAATATTTTTTATGGAAGAGGCTTGGTTCCACCTTCATAGGTATGTGTGTACACAAAATAATGGTTATTGGAGATCTTATAAACCTAATACAGCACATTAAATACCCCTTCATGACGAAAAAATTGGTGTATGGTGCACCATTAGCGGAGAAAGAGTTATGGGCCCAGTTTCTTTTCCGAGTCAACAGTTCACCCCCGTACATAAAGTGTACAGCCCACACACCATGGAATAATGAAAACAAAATATCCACCAGGAAATTGCCAGCATTTCTGAACGTGTACTACGGTGAATGATGGATAATTTCCTAAAGTGGTGCCAAAAATGTATAGGCAACGACGGTGGCCAGTTTTAGCACCTCCTTTAATAACATTGGTAAGTAAAACCTTTAACAGTAGGTTTAAAAATGTTTTATGGTTTCATCCACGCTGTTCTATGACAGCGGCAGTCGGCGACGAGCGCCTAGGACGCGTACAGACAAAACACAATGTAGCTGGTTCAGAGTCTTTTGGATCACCCGTTATAAGCGGGCTAAAGCGAGAGTCAGATGCTGAAAAAGTGAATCGCTACGTAATTACTGTGAAATTTCATGCTCTTTGCATTACGAATAGCAATTTACCGCTTGAAAGAAGTATAGATACTTTAAAATTCAAACTAACAACACAAAATATCGCGGAAATAGTTAACGCCACAAAAATGATTTGAAATATACCTGTGTGCCTTAACGAGATATATATTTTGTGGGTATCTGTGTGTCTGTGAACCTCAATGAATATTGGCAGAAAATTCAAGACATACGTTTGATTTGCCATGTAAACATCTTAAACATATGGTAGTATAATAAAAAAATCATGTGAGTCATTTTCATATCAAGGATGGCTTGAAGTCGGAATATTTCCTCGAAAAACTTCGCGTTTCATGCCTAGAAGATGCTGAACTTAATCGCTAGGTTTGACATTTAATCCACCTTCCATTTTGATCTATGTTGCTCACTCGCGCGCGCACGTGCGCACACACACACACACACACACACACACACACACACACACACACACACACACATACACACATAGAGCAAGAGATCTTTTTCAAGCTTTTTTTCAACCAGAATGCCTCAAAATGTGTATTTCCGGTAAAGTATAGTATCAAATATTCATGGAATACAATACTTAATCTACTTATAAATAATTACTGAATAAAGTAAAAATGTAATACTACGGCCAAATTTCAACCACAGATATTCCACATTTCTGCCTGTGTTCTAACATTGAACTACCATGGGAGATGCGAAATACGTAGGTACTTATATGCCGATAAACCTACAAGAAGTTCTCAAGTACTCCTACATAACTTCAAGAGGACTTATAGTCTAATTCCAAACTACAAAGTTAATCGCCTTATTATAGTTTCTTGGTGCTTTGATAGCTAAAGCTTCACATTATCAGCGTGTAGAGAAAGTTTGGCAAACTGAATCAGAACTAAAAGTACAATATCATATTGGGATTGAAACTACGGTTGTTCAGATTTTCTTGTCGATTCCCTAGCTCTGAACTATTGTTTGTCATCGTTTCATGCATTCTGATACACTCAAAACAATTCGTCTTATAGGAGATTTGCATTGCCCAGGATCAATTGCTCCAGTTTCAGCTGTGGCATTGATATCTGAAGAGGATTTCATCACTGCAGCCAATAGGTACTAGCCCTTTTAAACTTCCTGAAGAAAGGGATATGACGAGGTACAACAGTGACTAGATCTGATGGCGGCAGGCGTAGCACGGAGTCCCTATTGTTTCCAGCTTGTACATCCCTGGCCGACCTTTAATACCCACCTATCCACGAGAACATGTTCGGAAAGAGAGCTGTTTTCAGGGAAAACAGCTCTGAAAACAGCTCTCTCCTCATAGCACATCTACCGTATATGCCGCAATCACTGTCCACCGCGCCTGACCCTCCAACTCTGAAGGGAAAGGAAAATATAACAGGAAAATTCGCGGTAGAGTACAGTCTATCCAAGTATTTAGCTACGACTTGAAAGAAGGTAGGGGAAAAAACATGAGGTCAGTATAGCCGATCCAACGAAGATCGAATCTGGGCCCTACCGAATATGAGCTCCAGACACAACAGCCTGAGCCATCCTCCTAGGTCATTATTGTTGGCAATATCCTTATTGTTCTTGACGCTAGAAACAAAGCACTTTTTGGTCAGATCTCACAATGCTTCCATACAGTGCCGCAAAGAATATGAAGGAGGTTATCTATTGTAGGTTGGTTTTATACTGTGCATATGATGGTGAAAATATTATTGCAGGGAGCTACGTGGAGTACTAAGGAACTAGCCCCGACCAAGCAGGTAGGAAAGAGGAATGCTTGAACCCAAACCTGTCCGGAAGTTATTTTCCTGCTCGAGTCACGCCACATTATGCAACAATATGGTAAAATGTGCTCTTGCATGATACATATTATGTTCAACCAAAATGTAAAGTTACGGCATCAGGATACAAACCTTCTAGGGATGAAAACGAAAGGATAGCTTGTAGGTGTTTCTTAAACACGTTAAAAACGGGAGGATAACTAAAACAACGGCAAATCCAGCAGATTTAACATGTCATATGAAAATTAGTGTTATGGCCACTAAATATAAAACTTCACGCCACAGAGTAAGCTATCCTATTGCCAGCATTTAAAATTTGGAGAAAACGTAGCTTCCATAAACTAGGGCATACCTATGTGTTCAGAAGATTCTACACATTCTTAGACAAAGGTTGTTTTATAATACAGAGCTCGGAGCTATTGTTTCTTTATTGCTTTATGTGTATAGATATCTCTATCTATCTTTCTTTCTTCCCATGTCTATCTTTCCCTGTTCTGTTTAGTTGGTGCTAAAATCACGTAACAAACGTTAATAACAACGTTTCTTTTTGTAGCATACAAGGCTAAAATATATTATTAAGTGTGCGTTTTAATATTCAGTTAAGTTGAAGGAGAAACATTACCACACAAAATATACTTAAAGTAGATATTCATATGTTCCGTATGTACACCCGTTGACAAAAAAATGAGTCATGTCCTTCATGACAGAGCGCCTTATTCGATCATATGGGTTATTAACATTAACATTTGGAACTGTCACAGCTTGTTGCTGCCACTACACAGCAGTATCGCGGATGGTGTAAACAAGGCGCTGTGCCCTGTAAGACTTAGACGAATTTGGCGTTCCAGACACGACTCTTTTTTTCACAGGTGTATATAATATAAAGTTTTTCCAAATTTTGATTATCTATTTTATTCAACGGTAGCGAAGCCCGCAGCTCTGCTCGGATTATTGCGTTAAATTCCAGAGATAGTTATCTATCCTCCCTCTTTCACAAGCTCACTCTTTCTCCTCCCTTCTTATTCTCTCCCCCGTCATCTCTTAATCTCTCTCCTTCTGTTTATTCAATGAAGGTGCAATGTAATACTCTGAAACCAGGTAAGAAAACTTTTTTCACCTGACGTGTAATATGATGGAATACAGGGTGGAAGGGAGGTCACTACATTAATTTAAACCAGTGATAAATCTCGGTATTTGGAGCACATTTTGAATCTTACGTTTTTGTCTGTGATCAATTCCTACGGAGATACTTCTTTTTTTCGAAAACAGGACAGCTAAGTTGGCAACACCGCAGTTTGTGTGTGTCACTTTTACTAGGTCAGTACATAAACAAACACCGCAGGGTGGTGTCTCGTGAACCTAAGCAAATACCATGCCGTGTCCTTCCATGTTTACTGTGCAAGTGATTAATTATTTCGACAACCTGTGTGATGTCTCATAATTACTACCGAAACTGCGCCAAAAATACCTTACTCTACGCATCTTACAAGTAAAAAAATGTTATCTTCGTACATTCTTGTGGAATTATGCATCCAATTTGGAACAAAAAGCGTTTATTTTTTCGAGATCGGCTGATCAAAGAACAAAATGCCAGTAGACTCTTTTGTTTGCAATGCTTCTATGAAGCACATATTAGAAATAGCGTAATAAATTCCCTTCCATCCTGTATATTGTGATACAAGTATGGTAAGTACTTAATTGGGGACGGACCTTAATGACCAAGTTGTCGATGGGCCCTTAAACAGTACACACTCACTCACTTATTGGGGAGCTGGAAAATAAATGTAATTACTAACAGCTCCTGAAGGTGGTGGTTTCAGTAACAAGGTCACCACTGTAAACTGGCAATCGATTATCTTGCCTGGTTGTTGACCTTGAACGATGAATAACCTGCAGCTCGCACTTAGCTGTAGCATGAGCTGAATCTATCCAACTATGAGCGAATAAAGATGAAGTAAGAATCCTAGTAAGATTTAAATGGTAAAATTCAAATATCAAAAATAAGTATACTACCTGTTTGCAATAATAAATATATCAAAAGTTATAGGATTTAATGTAGTTCATGCACATGCATGCAGCAAAATAGACAAAGCACGCAAGTAAGTATAATACAGTTGATAAATGTAGCCTTAAGCGGATCATTCGCAATAGTACACAGCGGAAAAAAACCGAATTTACTGCAGCGAAAGCGAACTATGCATATAATGATCTGTGGCCCAGCTATAAAGTGAAAACGTGGTATTTTAGCCAAGAACTTTCTTTTAAGTTTTATTTCGCGTGAACATGGTTTTGGAGTCCTCAAGTATCCCGATCGGGGATATAGCGGCTCGGAAGTATACCTTACTACACACTCTTTGACAGAATTCTTTCATTGTAAATAGCGGAAATGTAAGAAAATGGATAATGGTTCCCTGCTTAAAGGTATAAAATAATGTTAAAACCATAGCCGTTTTATTTTTTTATTAAACTGCGACACAATTGCTATGATCCATGCTTATAGGGAGTCCAGCGCCGACTGACCGCTTAGTTGGAGAAATAAATTGACATGGAGGCCCTCTCAGCCATCGTAAACACCAGAAGCGTTATCGACAGAGAACCAGAATGTTTTCAAAGTTTCCCTTCTCCCCGCTTCTCGAATATTCTGGGACTCTGTGGAAATTTTCAACGGCTATATAAGCATGAGCTCTGACTAGTTAGTTCGCGTGTTGGTGTGCTTCCGCAAGAGATTATAGACGTTCTGTGTCCAACTACCCAACGCGGGAAGTGGAACGAAGAGGAAGCTATGTGGTGTGTCTCCAGGAAGTTGAAGTGACAGACCAAGTTGAACTAGATCATATTAGTGAAGTGACGGTGAGAACTCAGTGAACTGAGAGTAAGAATTGGATGAAGTCACAATGTGATATAAAATCAGTGTTTAGATATACAAAAGAACTGGTTTACTATGCCACATAAGTTGTACAAAAACTTAACAAGTAAATTATTTTATCAATTCTGATTATAAGGTAATATTCTATGATAAGGCATATTTTTACGACATCGGAAAATATGGAGAAGAACCTAAAAGTTGTGTTGAAAACTTTAAAAAGCTCCTGTCAGGCTTTATATCCCAATAGTGAATATCTATATCACGATATCACGTATCTTTAACCACGCCAGCAGCAAAACTCATAAGGGGAGACGATGTAGAAAAGGAAATAATAGAGCGAAACTTGGTTAGCTTTTTGCTAACTAATGAATGAAAACATTCCTATCAGATTATTAACAAATTCAAATATGCGAGTATGTCAGAAATAGTTTCCATTTGGTGGTTAAAGCCGACCTGATATGGATTACCTGACTTAGTCAAACAGCTGTAATATACGCACGCAAGCCATTACCGCATTTTATACTGATAAAGGATTTTACTGTTTCCCTTTCATTCCTTTCAAATGTGTCACTGTCGCTGCTTATTCATTCTGACCACTTGTTACTTTTTATACACATGCATGTGTCTTGTTTCTTTCTTTTTCTGCTCCCTTTGCAGAGGCGGTAACTCTGGTTATAGTGTGTTTATCCTATCCCCAAAATTTTGGAATGGTTGCTTTTTACACCGGTGTTACTACGCTTTGTTGGCGCGTCTGTCTAAAGCAGACTTGACGGTTAGGGTGAGATTTCAGGTAACTGTAAGACAGTTATCTTCTTAAGCCTAGCACATGAAATGAAATTGAATTGGGATAAAGAGGCGTATACTTGCCATAATAAGAAAGGAAGCATCAGGAATGGCATGAATTAGACTGGGAAACTGGAGCGCACAGAAAGTGAGTGAGAATTCTGGCACAAGAATTCATCCATTTTGAATGGAGGATGAAGACTGCGTACATTTTGGGGCTGGAATGTGCTGAATGGTAGACCAGCGAAAAATTAAATTCACATAAAAGCTATTAAGTTCAGCTACAAGAAGGCTGACGTGGGGGGGGGGGGGGGGGGCACATTATGACCACCACTGGTAACAAAATAAACTGGGTATTATATCTTCACTGTTTAACTGTTACTTTTTTCACTTTTTTACATTAATCACATTATACTCCATAACCACCTTGACATTTCATTCTTTCTCAGAAAGACCAAAAATGAAAACTTTGAAATAATTACGTAATTGAGTAGCAGAGACAGTAATTGGCAGTAACTATTAATTGCGTGCCTTTAATCAAAAAATTAAAAGACAGAATTTAAAAAAAAATACAGAGGGTGCGCATAAAGTCTGGGGGGTGGCGGACATTACCCTTAGTAATGCTCGGGTTAAAGTGTGCGAAGTAAAATAAAGTTTGTTCAGCTAATCAGAAGAATTGTATCTCTATACTTTTTTCTTTAGTTTGTCTTTTCTTTTTTTCTTCGCATTTAACTAGCCTCTTAACCATGTATGTACCGTTAATGACCCATGGACTAACCGTTTGTATAACATTTATAATTTTATATGATTAAAATGCCCTATCTATCTCTAAAAATACAAGTACCTATTTTGCGCTCTCATTACAGACTGGATCCTCCATATGAAACATGGGGTGTGATAAGTAGTCACAATTTTTAGTACCGCATCTTGTGTAGGAGTGTCAGTTATGCCGTGAATGTGTTCACCCAGACCAAGAGGACAGCCGTCAGCAGTGAACGAAACAGTCCCATGCACATGGTAAGGTGACTAAGAATTGTGGCTTTAATGACAAGGTTCGGAGAGGGGGGTAAGCACCTCGACCTATAGAACACCTTTGTGCCTGTGCCCCTGACGAGGCTCCCTCTGGGAGGGAGTTAAGAGTGGCCGGACCTAGTAGACATGACAACACAATTTTCAGATATGGACTCCCGATAATATAGCAATGGAGGTTCTGCAAGGAACTGAGGCATAACTATTGACTGATCCACCCTTTAGTGCCGATCTGGCACCATGTAATTTCTTCCTATTCCCTATGATGAAGGACCGACTTCGAGGTCACCAATCTTCTAACCCTGAAGAAGCGGTTTCTGCATACAAAGAGGAGTTATCTGCATTGCCAAAAACTGAGTGGCGTAGATACTTCTAGCAGTGGTTCCGGAGGATGGAATACTGCATACAGTGCCAGGGAGAATACTCTGAGAAACTGCGATAAACAAAACGTTTCTGTGACTTCATACTTTGCTATCTCGATACATATCTAGTGATATACGTTCTTATCAAATACCAAAAGTATGTTTATCAAAATATACAGTGAATTCAATTAAAACAAATCCATATTTTTATTTAATTATTTAAGGAAATGCAACAAAAGAGGGTTTTTATTTATTTTTAACATTTAGTTAACTAGATTCAACAATATTAACTATGTTATTTTCATTTAAACATCAGACAAAGCATTTAAAATTACCTAAAATATAAATAATGTTCTTCATATAGAACGTACGAAAACTTGATATCCAGCTATACCGACGTCTTAATAAAGTGGGATTTGTTCAAAACAAAATGCTGAATGTTAGGGAAAGCGGTATGAATATAACATACACATGTAAAACGTATAGTTATGCCACGAAATCTCGCAGCATTTAATGTCTTGTGCAATTTTTTTTTTTTTTTTTTGGGGGGGGGTGTGGGGGGCTGGCCCCTAACCCGCCAGCCCGGTGGCGATCGTCCGGCATGCAGAGCCATGCGCTACTATCGCCTCCCCATGCACATGCTGTTAGTAAACTAAACATGCAGGGTGCAGGGGGGGTGGGTTCATTGTTAGTATACATGCAAGTTAGTCGGGTTCCACTGAAGCACCCCGGTTAGTATCGGTTATTAACCCTTCCCGGGCGAAATGCGCATATATTCGCGACGCATGGTTATGCGTCAGCTTTGCACAAATTCTTTTTATACGTTCACGTAAGCTATCGTAGCTGGCCTTTACTTCACGTAAATAGTCAACAGATGTCATTAGATGAATTTAAGCGCGCGTCTGTGCTTAGGTTTGTGTTTTGTTAGTCGCTACAGAATAACACGTCCTGACCGGGTAATTTTCTGTGTTGTTACATTATTTTGCTCGTTTTGGTTTGATTTGGAGCATGGCGCATAAGAGACTGTATGGGGAGGATGAAATAAGGGCTTGTATAGAATCTGTGCTCAATGAAACAGATGAAAGTGACTTTAGTGCGTGGGAAAGTGATGAAAACGAAAGTCCTGCAAGTGCGCGCAACAGTGACCTATGTAGCAGCAGGTGTTAGGAAAGACACAATATATTTTTGTGAAACATGTGATCTGAAACCCTATTTACATCCCGATAACTGCTTTGGAGCATACCATACACAAAAAGACTTCAGTGTCACCCAATAAGATGTCTAGGAACTGATGATGCACTCTGCCCTGTAGATATGGCAAAGTTTCAGTTGTTTTGGTGCATATGCCACTTTTCATTTAAATAAGTGTAGCCTCAAAAGAAAATACCTCTAATAAAAAGCAATGTTATGACTTAATGAACATTTATGTGCTTGGTTATACGTTTTCAACAATTTAGTACACAAAATAGTATCATATGTGCCTTATTTTGAATAATATTCAAGTTTTAAAATACTTGAGAAAACTAGGAAAATAATTACGCCCAGGAAGGGTTAGAATGCTGGCATGCAAAGATGCGAGCGCATCAATGTTAAGTCCAGGGGCCCACACATGGCCGAGACCCTGCGTGGGTCGCTGGGGTTAGTGGTGTACGGTAAAAGGGTCAAAGGGATGAGACGAATCAGTGGGTTAGTGGTTAGTTTAGTGAACAGGTAGTGATATAAGACGTTAAATGTTAACATGCATCAAAGAATATACAAAGTGGGGCCAGACTTAGGCAGAACTTACTGTTAATGGTAGGCTGGTGCTGTTCCTGGGGTGGTGGTCGCTGGCGGCTTTCGAGTTAGTCTGTAACAAGATAGGTAGTTGGTTATTAAGGTATGTAGCCGGTCAAGCGTGCTAGGTGGACACGGGCGTCGATAGCGTCGGAGTTTGGGGTAAGCGATCTTTCGAAGAGTGAGAGGGGACGATTATGCTTATCGCGGGAGTGGCCGTAGGATCCCAGCTCCCTTATTAGGGGATTTGAGCTTAGTGTGATTTTGTGGTATAGGTCCGCTGCAAGTTTCTTAATGAACTGTTCGATGGTGGGGATGTTGAGTTCGTTGTGGAGTATGTCTGCAGGGTCAGTTAGAGGGACCTTGGCTACGTTGCGGAGTGCCTTGTTTTGTATACGTTGGAGGGTGACGATGTGTGAAGCTGCTGCATAGCCCCATACTGGGGCCGCATAGGTCAATATTGGTCGGATGAGAGTTTTGTAAAGGGTGAGTCCTGTGTGGAGTTGAAGAGAGTTGCTGTAGTTAATGAGGGGGTAAAGCTTTCGCATCTGGGCGGCCGCTTTGTTCCGAGTTTTGCGGATGTTGTCGGCCCAGGTGAGGCTCTGGTCTAGGGTTACGCCCAGATAGGTGACGGTGGGGGTCCAGGGGATGTTGGTGCCAAACATGGTGAGTGGCGCGTGTTGCGGGCGTCGATGTGTGGTGCGACGAGTGAAGATAATGGCTTGGGTTTTAGCCGGGTTGACTTTGAGGCGCCAGTTGGTGAGCCAAGGCGTGAGGGTGTCTAGGGCATTTTGGAGGTATCTGCCGATGAAGTCGGGTTTGGTGGACTGGGCCATGAAGGCTTTATCGTCGGCGTATAATAGTTTGAAAGTGAGTGGTGGGCTGGGTATGTCGTTCATGTATATGTTGAATAATACCGGTCCGATCAGACTACCCTGTGGGACGCCAGCTAGGATGGGCCTCGGGGTGGACTGTGCATAGTTAACTACGGATCGGAAGTGGCGATCTGTAAGGTAGTTAGCTATGAGTTTGATAAGGCTGTCGGAGAAGTTGAGTTCCGAGAGCTTGCGAAGGAGTCCGGGGTGCCATACTCTATCGAAGGCGCGTTCAATATCGAGGAACACGGCTCCGGTGGAGCGTTTGGTGTTAAAGCCACGGGTGATGAACTCGGTGGCGCGGAGAAGCTGCAGGGTGGTGGAGTGATTGCTGCGGAAGCCGAATTGCTCATTGATTAGGAGCTGGTGTCTGTGAATGTGTGCATTGATGCGTTTTAAGATTATTTTCTCCATTAGTTTGCTGATGGAGTTCAGTAGACTTATGGGGCGGTAATTTTGAGGGTTAGTGAGGGCTTTGTTCTTCTTGGGGAAGTGTCTGACGAGGGCTGTCTTCCAGTTGGCTGGGTAGGTCACATGAAGTAAGATGAAGTTGAATATAGAGGCGAGTGCTTGGATCGCGTCAGGGAGTAAGTGCTTTAGTGCAATATTGGGTATTTTGTCAGGCCCTGGGGCCTTGCGGTTGGGGAGGTGCCTTATGGGCCACTTTATTTCGTGTGTGTTCGTTTGGCGGATTCAGTTGTGAGTTGGTCGGAGCGCGAAGTCGCGTGTCAGGTTTTCAGTTTCGGTTGTGAAGACTGGAGAGCAGGGCTGGTTGTTGGGCTGTAGTGGGGATTGGAGGGCGTCGGCAAGAGCTTCGGCTTTTTCCTCGTCGGTGGAAGCAGTATGTTGGTTGAGGATTAATGGTGGGATGTGTTGCAGCTCCTGTACTAGATGTTTCGCAATTCGCCAAAGGGAACTGTGCTCCAGGTTCAGGTCCCGGAGTGTTTGGTCCCACTGTTGGCCAACGGCTGCCGAAGTGGCCTGTTGGAGGTATGCGTTTTGTCTGGGGTAGTTGTCGCGGTCAGCTGGGTGGCGGGATTTCTGCCATTTGCGGCGCGCTTGGTTGCGCACACGGCTTAATGTCTGGATATCCTGGGGGAGCTGCTTCGCGTTGTTGCGCGGCTTGGTCAGGGGGATGGATTCGGCTATGGCTTGTTTAATGGAGGTCTCGAGGTGGATTGTGGCCTGTTCGAGATCCTCCGTGGTGTTCAGGGGACCCACGTGGAGCGTGGCGGAGACTGACTCTTGGAATTTTGTCCAGTCAGCCTTGTTGAAGTTTCGGCGGAGGGGAAGTTGTGCGACTGCTAGAGATCCTTCGAGTGTGAGAAGTACTGGTAGATGGTCAGAGCTCAGGTCATTAATTACCGAGAGCTTTGCCCTTTGGGGGAGTTGGCGTATGAGTGCAATGTCTAATATGCTGGGTGTGGCGTTGTTGGGCGGGATGTGTGTGGGCTCGTCTGGTGCATAGATGAGGTAGTCGGAGTTGTTTTCGTGGGCAAGCAACTTGGTGCCGGCCGTGTTGTTGGTGTCGCAGTTCCACAGTTCATGGCGGGCGTTCAAGTCACCGCCAACGACAATGTGGCGATCGAGCTGGAGGAGTTGACCTATGTCCCCCGTGTCGAGGTCCGGGGAAGGTTGTAGGCAGCTACTGTGGTGGCGTTCAGGTCGTTAATGGCTACGCGGACGGCGGCGGCTTCCATACGCATTAGTGGAGGAACTGGTACTTGGTGGTGGGCGATGGTGGATTTGACCGCGATTGCGGCGCCACCCCCGCGCCCGTCGCGGTCAGAGCGGTATACGACATACCCAGGGAGGGTAAATCGGTTAGGAGGATGTAGGTGGGTCTCTGTTATAAGTGCCAGGTCTATTTCGAATTTGTAAAGGAAATCAGTAAGTTCTGTTTTTCGGCGTCGAACCCCGTTCGCATTCCAGATCATAATCCTAATGGCGCGGTTGTTATTCATTATGACAGCAGGCAGGTGAATGTCCGTATCTTAGTCCAAGGGATCGCGGTGGTCGTCAATCACCCTGGATGGCCCCAGGAACCGTAAATAGCGCAAAGAACTGCGCGTACTCACTAAGTATCTGGGGCGCATTCAGGGGGTGGACCAGGAGGCTCTGCAGCACTTCTAAGGCAATCTCCCGGACGACATGTTATGGGAGACTAGTACTCGCTAGGTTGTTGTGCAGGGCCCTGGCGTATGGTAATTGGGGCAGGGGTACCTGCACAGTGGAGGGGGTCGGGAGACATGCCGCAGTAGGCAGCGTTGTTGGCGTACCGGCGGTGCTGAGGGCATCCTGTCCGGTCGGTTTGGTTGTGGCCAGGGGCCCTTGGGGTGCAGTAGTGTGTGTGTAAGGGGGGCCTGGGGGGGTTGTGTCTCCCGCCGATTTGTATTGGTTGGGGGTCTTTGAGGAGGGCCCATAGTCATTCCAGAAGAGGTGGCCGTGCGTGATGTCTCTACCTGAGAGGAGCGAGCTCGCAGCTCAGCGCCACCTCGCATTGCTGCCAGTTGGCGCTTATACTCCGGGCAGGCTCTCCATCGCGCGCCATGTCCCTGCCTAAAGCAGAGAGCACAGATCCTCTGGGCCAGGGGGACCTGGCAGGTGGAGGAGGAGTGGGGACCAGTACATTTAGAACACGTTTCGTTCCGGTCCCGACAATCTCCGGCCTTGTGGCCCAGCCTCTGGCACCGATTACACTGGACCGGGAAACAAAGTGGTCGAAAATCTTCCACCTTGACCCGGCAAGAAAGCCTTCAGAGAATAAATAGATATGCTTAATTTATAATTTTCATCTGTAAAATCAAGTATTACATACTAAACAGATGATGACTATAGCCCTTCCACCCTGTATATTGCTGCACTAGGCAAATTACAAGAACAGTTATTCCACAACTTAAGTAAAAAGTATGGAAGAGGTGGTAAAATTAAAATTAAATTATTTTGTTGTTTAACGGCGCTGTCAATTGCCAGGATCACGTCAGCGTCGCCGGTGTGCCGGAATTTTGTCCCGGAGGAGTTCTTTTACATGCCAGAAAATCGACTCACATAGAGCTGTTGTTTTTAAGCACACTTAAAAACCAACGGTCTGGGCCCGATTTGAACCCGCGACCTTGTGGTAAGTAGGCCAGCGTCTAACCAACTGAGTCACCTAGACCGACGGAGAGGTGGTAAGATTGCAGGGTTGTTTATATACAGGGTGTCCCAAAAAACCCACAAACAACACTTAGTCTGTTGTGCGGGTTGGCAAACTGATCGGTTTTCAAACAGGAACTCCTGTCCTGAAATGCACGGCTTGGGCGCTGGAGAACGTCGAAGTTAGAGAACGAACGGTTGTGATACTTTGTTAACATTTGTTTTGGTACCTTAATGCGGAAGATATGCAACCTTTGAGTCATCTGTGTACTGGGTTGGACGACCTGAGCATAACAGCATTCCTGTGCATGTGCTAAATTCCTCCCTAGACTCCTTGGTACGTATCCTATTGCGTTACTTGTATAGTTTCCAGTGCAGTAAGGTTTTCTAATAGCAGATCCGTCACCTCTCGACTATTGCCTGTGGAGTTGTATGAAGAGTATGGTGTACGACACTCCTGTAACGTCAGCGGAAGACTTTATTGTTCGAGTCCACGGAGCGATGGAAAATCTTCAATGGCAATCGCACGTATGTGTGTGAGGTTCACCATGGTCGATATAGGTTGTGCAATGACATAGGTGTACAC